>WEDG01010744.1:0-36695 GCA_017591395.1 Schistocephalus solidus | reverse complement strand
CTAAACAGCTGGTTTCGTTACGTAGCGCTTTAGTTGATTGCAAATTACAAACCTGCGCAGGATTCCCAGATGTGCTTTTCTCGCTTGCATACCAGAGGGTGCTAATCAATTCATCGATCGCAGTTTATTCAATTTTACAGCATATCTTCCATGACTTCGACTGACGTTTGGTTGCGGTTGCGTTTGCCACCATGGGTTTAACGTTGCTTTCGGAAGTTTGAGATGCCGTGGCGCTTGAATGTCTCTGGGGGTTGCATGAAGGTTATTGACGCTCTCGTCGTTTGGTTACTGATCAGGTGGAACATTGCCAATTTCATTTGCCGAATCAAAAACGAGGGTACTTTCCAGTTGCATAACGTTACTCCGTGTTTCCGGCGCAACTTTCGTTCATAATGAAGGAACCGGTTAATAGTAATATGGTAGGCCGGTACGTAAAGTGCAAGTTGATAAATGGTAGCTGAAGTCGCAAACCTGTCTTGCCGAGCATTCACCAGTGCATCCAAATTAGGTTTACAAAATTTCAAAGGGCATATTGATCTAAAATTGTTTGCAGACGGGCTGCTGCAATCTTTTTGATGCTGATAAACTGCGGTAATTTGCGGCTTTATTATGGTGGCACGTTTTATTATACGGTACGGTTTTGGGAAGCTAAGCTTGACGTTCTTCGATGCGGTGAACTGGGAAGGCGAACTGGCTGCACTGGTGAGCTGAAAACCTCGGCATCCGGCCTCCTCGCGGCAACCGACTGGTTCCTACTTGTCCTAACCGCAATAGCAGAAGGTCTTGATGGAACAGCGCTTAGCTCGACACCCTCCAACCGATCACGAGTGGCGTTTTTGATACGGTTCTAGGTTCCTTCACTCTTTATTCTGTACGGCATATTCTCTTTATGTCGTGCGGATTGATTGGGAATTTTGTGCCGGATTTAAAGACGGTTTAGTTGAAATGTATAGATGCAGAGAAAGTAAAGGCCAAAATAACAGCATATGGACATTCAGTTTACCTTTACGGCACAGTGCGGCACCATTTCCAGGAAGGACACAGCAGAACTAAAGTGTTTGTCATTGCTTGCGAAAAGTGACGGCGCTTATTTTTGAGCGCAAAACGAGATGAAAAGTTCAGCATCTGATTTACACATGTTTTGAAGTAACATCAAAACTCCACTCACTCGTCGCGCAGAGGACACATGTAGTAACGAGGCTAAACATATGCCTGCGCGATATTTACAATTTTCTGCTGACAATGCGCTACTTTTTGGCGGTAAAGTGCCATTTCATCAAGAGGCGCTGCTGCTGATTCCCTCAAAACAGGTGCCATGCATGACAGAGGTGGAGTGGTTTTATCCAAACCAAATTCTTGATACCTGGCGTATAAAGCAGCGCAATGTATGCTCACTAAAGGAGTTAGCCCCTGACGAAAGCAGTAGTACAGTGAACTTGCTAACTGACCGGTTACCGTTTGTTAAAATAGACGATATCCTACTTTGATGGCTTCCATATTCACAATAACTATTTTATTTTCAGCGTGAAATCGAGCAAATATAGGAGTTTGCAGGCAGAAAGTGCATATTTAACTAGGGGTGGAATCTGCCATTAATCGTTTTGTTATCCTAAGAATGAGCAAAACTGATACCAGTGCATTTACAATACGGACACGAAGCATGAGTTGAAGCGTACATTTAACATGAAAGCTTACCGGATTTATCGGCTGAAGGGCTTAATTCTAATCTACGGTCCCGCGAGCTTCGTTCAAAATAGTGGATTCAAGTGCAATCATGCGGCTACAGCTTCGACAAATTTCGTGCGTTTCGCGATTATGATCACTAGTGAAATTGCGGCACATTCAGTCAGCTATGGCTTTCAACATACCCAACGGAGCAGCAGGTGTTTTACGGACTGTTCGCCGGCTGGCAAAACCAGGAACGCATCACTGGAACTTACCCAGTATAGCAAAATAAATATTAAGAAAGAGATCATGTGCATACCCGCACAGACAGCTGGACGCTGGCTGGATCATCAGCACCTTGTGTTGGCACAACGCAGCGTTACTGTTTAACTCTGAAAAACTAGTGCTGTCATCAAGGTTCGCTCTACTTTGCTGGCACTGCCTAGTTTTTGCTTTTATTGCACCGCTCAGTTTGCTGGCCTCGGCTGATAGAGAGGTCGCATTCGCAGACAAAAGCACAGACATAATCGAGCCGCTTTGCACAGCCCACTGGGCCTATTTAGAATAGTTTGCTTTGCACACACACGCCCTGCGCGTGATCAATAACGTCATTCGCTCCATGACATCGAAAGTTTCTGAGCTTGGCTCATGTTACTTTTCCACACGATCGGTCAAGAAATTGTCGATAATCTTCAAGTACTGATTATAGCCGGAGAGTGGATTACCGTACCGAGGAATTTAGATGTTTGTTGGTCAAATTACGCGTCTATGCACGATTATCATCTTTCATCGGTCCAAAGCATCACTGAGTCACTGTTTCGCACAACGCATGTTTTGCAAAAACGGCATTATAAATTTGACTGCGCACTGTATAAGTGTAAACCACCTCACGACGCGTATATGCACGCAAAATGGAATCAGAATATGAAATCAAACCATTGGGTAATCCAGGGTTTCACTATTTTCGGTGCCTCAAATTTGTATTCATTTTGACTTTCCTGCTTCCAGTGTTGTACCAAAGCTGAAAATTAATGGTGCAATATTTCAGACATGTAATGCAATTATGACGTGAAATATTCTCATAGGAGACAGCAGTGGACTTTCTTTTCAAAGACGATACGGAAAGAGTCCCAGGGATCCCTGTTACACTCGTTTCGAGAAATGGTATCCTGTTTGGAACATCAGTGTCGTATGTCGAAAAAGGTCGTCAAATCTCGTCCTATTGGAGAAACTTGTCGTGGGTCGCCTGCTGTTAAAGGTTAATACGGTTGTAATGAGTGAGGTTATCAGCGCAAGCGCCTATCCAGAGAGGGTACATGTTGAGACTAAGCGATCAGGAGTACGCGGCAGTTCACTTGCGTCAATACAACATTTCTCTTGGCTGCTTTCGGAATAAAGACACTGCAAAGAGGATCCTGCTAAAGTTTTCGTTCTGGACGTTTGCATTCGGGAACAAAAGACCAAATTTCCAATGATGTAAAGGAATGGAGTTTTATAATCTCCAAAACCTAAGACTATGTTGACTTCCAGATGGCGGCATTTTGACTCCGTACCACGCATATTGTTTTGGACATTTCGACCGAAATCGATAAAGATTAGAGTCCACTATGGCGGAAGTAACATTGTGGTGCAGGGACGGTGATGTGTGCGCTTGATGTATGGTACAGACTTGCGATTCATCTACTCGCTTTCTGTAACAGATTCCCTCGCTCGGCGTGACACAGTCGTCACGAACAAACTCACCGGATACCACTTGATCATAGCCAAAGGTGTGAGTCGAATCGCGGCTTTAGCGTTGACCGTTGCATAAAACAAGGCACATGCTTTTCAGCCGCAGTTAGCACGTACGGCGGGGAACAGCGTTGAAGGCCAGTTGTTGCATGACGCTAAATCAATTTAAGGAAAGAGTATATTTCCTGGCAACAACCCGTCACCGATTTACGCTTTGGAAACAAATTCAGCATGCGCGGCTGTTTCACCAGAAGTCACTTTGATCGCGGTATCTTCACATTCAGATCGTTGTCCACACCTGTAGAGACCACAGTTTGAGCAACTAGCATCGAAGTTAAAATAGTTGTTGAAATGGCGTATGGCGATGCATTCCATTAAGTGAATTGGTATTTTCATTTGTAATAATTTCGTTTATCAATAGAATATTGTTGTGTTGGTTGTTGGTTTTTGTGGTGTGTTTGGGGTGGGTTTTGGTTTTTGGTTTGGTTTTGTGTTTTTTTGTTTGTTTGTGGGGTGTTTGTTGGTGTTTATGAAGGGACAGAATTGGTCATGTGGGATCGTTCGATGCGGTTTTGTCTGTTGTGCTAGTTCATCGCTAATGACTGGCATGGACGGTACCTTCATGCTGCGGATGCTGAGGAAATTATAATAAGAAGAATACAGAAGGAAGGATATTCGCTCGCCAGAATCATTTGAGCATTCGAACCGCTGGTTGAGATGCATCTTCGGGAGATAAAAGGAATAATTAAAATCCCGGTGAAATGTGAGGAGGCGTTAATCGCATTCTATGCATAAACTGTCATCAAAACTACACAGAACAGACTGGGCGCACGCTTGACTGGAGCTTTACTGCAGCACGAAGATAGCTGGCTGAGAGACGATTGGTGACAGACTGTACAGATGCCTGCTCCTACCTACGAAATGGGTCACGAGATACCCTTTTGCGAGTCTCGAAGCTAATCACCTACGTGAAAGACAATATAAAGCCGGAAATAATTGAAACGTAGCGCGCGCACTTGAGACGTCGATTGACACGCTAGAAATCTGTTGCGAGCACGTCATGCAGTCTTTTACCTCCGGCCTTGCGTTACTACTGTTTGATTGGCCCTACCTAATAATGGTTTGCTTAGGTTTTGATGTTGACTTTAATATTTGGCTATATACTCTATTTAGAGTTCAGAAAATAAGATTGAATCTGAACTTAGACATGGTTCTGGCATACGGTAGAAGCCTTCTTCATCTCACACATGGAATTCGACATGAGCCTTAATAAGAGGGAATGAGGTTATCGACTCAGCCCATTTTCCTTTCTATAAACAATCTGACAGCTATCCACGGTGCAATAAAATTTACAGCTTGGATCACTGCCAGATGACTACAATAACTCGGTCCCGTAGATTAAGTGTCAGATTGCAATTTATGACTACTCAGTGTGGCCTTTTTCGGCATTCCCACTCAGCTAAGATCCTGAGCCACACGCTTCTTGCTGCTGTCGTTGTTTGTGGTGGACTGCGGTACGTGGGCCTGTGTTTTCTCCTATATTCAGTCTTCATAAATCAGTCTTGACACGAGGACCAGGTGGAGGAATGGAACAGAGAGTAGAGGGGCAGATGCAACGCAAGTCAAAACTCACTATCGTCCCAATGCAACTTGCGGTCGCTGCAGCCTCCATGCTGTAACATGAACAGACAGTGGAAATCTTCGAAAGCGGCGTGCATCAAACTGATCGCCAAGTAGACTAATACGAATATATATTTTTGGAATGAAAGCTTCGTCTAGCTTGATCACAGCGATTGGCATATGTCACGTAGATGATCATGTTTTAATAAAACAAAGGATTAACAGACATTTCATGTGCAAGTTTTCATAAACTCGATGACAGCGTCTTGTGTTTCAGCATAAAATGTTGGTGACTCAAGCTGGCGCAATACACTTTCCGTTTTGACAAACAAACGGAACGGGTTATCGACTTCTTCGTAGGATATTTGAAAAAGCTGTGGACTGGACTCATCTTTTGTCCTTGGGTTGCAAATCAGACCCTATGCATATACGATGAGGTAAATTTACATCGGTTTTGGAAACAAGTTCTATGCGTGAGGTTTGTGTATTAATAACAACAATACTCGAAAAGAACAATCTCTTGCATTCCCATTTTGAATTTTATGGGTTGTGAGAGTTTGTGGACGACTATACAATTCAGTTTCCTAAATTACTTGTATTTGCATACAGATTTTACACAGAGCGTATTTTTAAACAATTAGGCAAAGAATACGTACGACGCAATGTCTGGATTTTCGAAGTCTCCAAATGACCTTGCAAAGTTTATGGAGACCTGTCGCAAAATATACCTATTATCCAAACTATATATCGACCCATTTCGGGCAGAGAGTAGATCGCATGGTTTTGGCACTCGTACTAACCGTGCTGTAGTAATAACCAATGAAGTATCGTGCCCGTTTAAAATAAAGGTTTTAAATGTAAGAAACTAAAGCGGACTGAGTGAATTGAGACGCTGGCATTTGAGGTGTTTACTCCTTTATCAACCAGTTATAAAATTTTGCACTAGATTGTTTTAGTTTACGAGACCAAGCCATTCGGCAGTTGATCAAACGTAACGGAGGTATTTATTAATGCTCATGGAAGTATTCGTTGCTAGCGTCACTGTGCAGAGCGGATTGAAACGCCACTATCCGGAACTTTTTAATCCAGAAAGCTAGAAATGTTTTGCCCATTTCAACTTAGAACGCGCTGTTCAAAACAAGAATATCCAGTATCCATCCTCTTTGCTTCCCTCTTCAACGTCGCTTACAGGATGTTGGGGCCTGGAATATCGTGAGACAGCCTATCGTCCGCAAGCAGGGAGAACAGATTTATCTCACTACAAGCACTACAGCCAGTCGAGGCTGCAAAGCCCGCCAGAAAGTGCGGAGATGGTACCGGAGGACACATTTGAACAAACGCTTCTTCGACGAACCACCTCCTTCTGTGGCCTCTCAGCAGTCTTGCCCGCGGGGAAAGAGGTAGAGATGATAAGATGCAGGGGACATCGAAAGAAAGAGGCTGGCTTGGAACCAGCACCGTCTCTGAAGACAACACGCTCAGCCGCGACACCAGACCGACGACACGCAGCAGAGCAAAGCGAGGCAAAGGCAGAAGAGCTGAAACGCGCTTTCTTTACCTCCGCCCAGCTGCGCAATCCAACCAGCACGCAAGGTGGCCTCTTGTTGGGATGTGGAGCTGCGCTGATCACCGAGGACTGCCTTTTGCAGTGTCTGAAATGGCACAAGCTGTAGCGTATATGAGAAGTGCAGTCGGAGCAGCGCTGCTTCCAGCTACTCGTACTTGCTCATCAAAGGCAAATATTCTAGTTTGGATGACGGAGACTGTTCCCACAGGCATTCAGCTACGCACATTGGTATCTGATATTTATGAGAAATGATTTATAGTATTTGCAAAACCTGTAATCAAGTTTGTCAATTAACAATGACTAAGAAGGTCTTTATCTTTCAGTGCGATTAATTTGTTTAGCAACGTTAGGCTCCCTATTAAAATGGGGAGCTCTAAATGATGAAAGGCTGACAGTAAAAATTACAAAGCTTACACATCTTGAAACTATACCAAATGACCACACTTGATAAGACATATGTCAGCGCAGAAAGGAAAACGGATATGCGCACATCCTGTTTATTGTTGGAAAGAAGACGAAGGTGGGAATTCTTGCTCGAACGGATAAAACTACCGCACCAGGTATCCTGAAGTCGACTCCTTTTTAGATTTACTAGCGAAGCTGAGGAGTGGTTCGAGTCTGAATCAGAACTATGAGGGCAAAATTACGTTCTTGTGAATACCAGTCCGTTAACGGGTGCATACGTGTGTGTGTTCATTAGAGGCCAGCGAATGTTGAGAGTTTGTAAGCTGTAATAATCGCGTCTGGGCCGAATTTTATTGCCTGAGCGCATGCAGTACTCTTCCCGAAGACCCAAGACAAACTGTTCAGCAAATGAGGGTTGGCTAAAGGCTGGAATATGACCAGACTGCAGATATGGCATTTTGCGCAAAAGTACATTTCATGGCAAACCCTACGATGCACGGCTGCCCATTGGGAGGTTTTGGGCTACGCCCATTATGGTGGCCAGCATACGATCGATCAACTGTAAATGACATTGACCATAAGTGTTCGATATATATGTCTAAAGCATAATTTGAGCACATTTGTGACTACCACAGTACGTAAGTGCAATAAAAGAGATACAACTACTGGAATTGAGCATGAACAGAAACCTAAAACTCGTGGCTTTTTGTCAAATTAATGGTTCTAATTTTTCATTTTGCACATCACATTTTTATGTGCTCCTATTTAAAAAGCGTATTTTACGTCTTCAATACTGTAAATGCAAGGTCTCTCAAGTTTTTAGCTATGCTACTGTCAATGAAAAACCGATTATAACCATCATTAGAAGAGTTCGTCCATGTTCAGCTTTACAAAATAGCTTGAGTTTCATCCTATAAGGAAGAGGCTTCTAGCCCTTCTGTTGACCCATAGTCAAGCAATTTTTATAGAAATTGATCTGGGATTCGTACTTATGAAAGCGTTATTTTTAAAAACCCTAGCAGATGACATCCGAAATGACCAAAACCAGTGAGGCAATTATGCCAAAAAACAACACCTCAATCCCGTGCAAACAGAATGGGGCTGGTTTACTCACAGAAGTGTCTTAGCATCGCTTTTCGCAGCTACTCTTTAAGGGCTGCACTTTAAAGTTGTGCAGTTTTCGGCAGAACTGAGAGTGGTGACTGTTTAATAGGGAAATTGGTTACCACTCTGTCCTATAAGAAAGGATGAGTTTATTCTTCTTGTTTACTTTCTCCTAGAACAAGGAAAAACAGTAATATTCGATGTGGACGGAGTCGACGTAGATGAATGCTGGACTGTGGACCTTGTAAGACATATAAATTTAATATTTTGAGTAATGGCTCACTGCATTGAATACGAAGATGAGTACATGAAGTATGGTCACCCTATAATTTAGGCATTATCGGCATTCAACTAAAAATTTCTGGAAATTAATTTAACCATCCAGGATAAATTTTGAATCTTTGAAAATGTGCATAAATGCGCAATATTCAATTGACCTTTTTCTTTTTGCTTATGTGGTATTTCTGTAATTGTAGAGCAAATAATCTGCTACTGCAGGCAAAACACAAGCCTGAAATAGTTTAAATTACGAGAGGTATGAGTTCTGGGATTAAATTCAGTGCTCACCAGAAAATATATTTTCACTAAAGTTAGGGATAGCTTGTTTTGGCTCCCAATTTTCAAATAATCTATTACGAATATCGATCAGCGTTTTGAATGATCGGCTGAAGTTGTCGGTCTTAGATTGAGCGATTTTTCTTCCGTTAGTTGCATCGGCTGTGATTGGATATTTGTACAGCTTAGATCCGGTGTAATCATCTTGTTCTTGTCTCCATGCTTTTAATGTCACAAGAATATATAGGCCGTTGGAAGGTCTAGACGCCGGTTGATAGATTTGGCATCCTAATACCATGCCCCAAGCGTAAGCCATTCCTATTGCAATGCTACTTGCTTTATGGTGGTCACTAATTGCATATCCAAAGTGTGGCCAGTACTTCAATATATGCAGCAAACGGTGACATTTGGTTAATGCTCATGGACGGAAATTGCAGACTCGCCAACAGTGCCACAAACGTGCGCCTTGGCGGTTAAACTCAAACACATCGCTTGCTGCCTATATTGAAGTGACGCCATACTTTGGACATTCAAGTAGTTACCATCATAGTCCAAAGAATTTCAAAAATTCGAACGAATTCCCCTTGAGGCATGGCATGCAGACGCCAACTCTATCGACAGGAATCTAGACCGTGCAGCAACCGGTAAAAAGTCCTTGCGTCATTTTCATAGCTTGGGGACAAAGGAAAAGATGGTTGACGCAGGACCTAAGATATCTAAGTAAACACGGCCTCCGATAGACCCACCAGAAGAGTAGGCAGGCTTACAACGCATTCGACCGATATGAAGTCACCCAACAATAGCGGCCGTCAAGCTGTACAAAAATCCACTCCGAGGCTAAGACACTGATTGATATAAGCAGAAGACGCAATGAAAATTGAAAGCCGGCCACGCATTTCAAAACCTCAGTGAAAATATACACCAGTTCCGATGACCACTTTAAATTTATCTAGATTTAAAATAGGTAGACATCGACCAAATGCCGATAAGAAAAGTCGGTTCTAAAATCGCTCTTGACATCCATTGACACGCTGTGCTGTAGCTCAACGTCCAATACACGCGCAAATTTATATCAGTACGTTTACTTGAAATCACGTTTGGCCTTGTTGATTGTTCGGTAATCCCATTGCAGCATTGACATTGACTTCAGGTGTCATTATTAAGATAAGGCTCAAGTTAATTTGATAAAACTGTTGATTTTAACTTTTAACTATTTTTAGGCCGTCGGTTTGGGTGCCGATTTTATCAATTTTTCTGGATCCGGCTGTTCTGACAACGTCAGAAAATGAAGCGTTGGTTGTCCATACTAGATGAACATGCATTGGGATGTGCTACAGAGACTCCTTTTTGTTTTTACTCTTTCCAGTGTGAGCAGCTCTTCAAGCATTGATACATAAAACGTTGGACTCACAAAGAAATTGAAAGTACATTTTTCAAACGTTTGCTATAAAATAAAATACTGGTTTCAAATAACTGATGTATTTTTGCTGGAATATGGTGGTGATAACCTAATATTTTCTGCTGTGATGTAGTTTGGATGAAGTCCGAGTGACCCTAAACCTATACAACAGGATCACGGCGTATTATTTCTGGAAAACTGGTCGTGTAGAGGGCACAAGCAGACCTGATGCCTGAGTTCTATCGACCCAATGCACTAGCATGGACAATGCACTGGTTTTTGTCTGTGGTAATAGAGCCTCGGGTTTGTCTGTCCCAGTTCATATTGCGTGCTATGACAACCTCAAAGACTTGAGTGTAGCCTGACGGCAGTAAAGGGCCGTGGCTTAGAAGGTTGTCATTTGACGAAAAAGCATGCACCTTGAAGTGAGCCCTGGTATGTTGATGGAAAGTGAACTACTGGTGGGTGGTAATGAGACCCGCAGTAGCTCATTGTGAATATGGTCCACATGACACTTCCACATAGTGGGATTTAAGCCGTACTGTTAGCAGTCGAAGCTGCTTCCTCAACCGCATCAAGTCCTCTCTTCTGAACTGATCGTTAGACTGGACTCAGGCTGGAGAAATAGGGAAAAAGTCTGCGTAGATCGTACTACACTTCTATTATCACGATCAAATAAATCATACGTAAAAACCGTCCTTAGCGAGCCTGCGAGACAACCAGGACTTCTTCAGAAACGACGGTCTAAATAACAATTATTAATTATAATACCGATGGGGACAACATAACATCTGCTTAATTTCAGTTAAGTACAGCAACTAATAATCTTTGCATGACTGAGAAAATAATGAATCTGTAAACAATTTATGTTTTTGCGGCCAAAAAGTAAAAATATAGTGAAGAACACTTAAATAGAACCGCGATAATTGGGGTCTTTAATTAGTTTCGCAGAACATTGTATTCCTTATTTTCAGTAAATCGAAAATCCGTTCAGACGTAAAATATCTTTCTTTGAATTGACTGCGAAAAATATAGGTATGCAGATGATTGGACAACGTACCATATAAGTAACTTGCTTTTGAAAAGATTAATTTTTAATAAATTCTCAGTGCTTTTAATACGGTATATTAATCACAAAATTGTTTTGCGGGGCGTTTATGCTTTCCCGGCAGCTTGATCAATCGTTTTTGTGAGCCAACGTGTACAACGTAAATGATCCTCTGTGTTTCTAAGACTATTTCAAAAGATCAATACTGCGATAAGTGTATTGCGGAATGCTTTTGTAAACGTTATGATAAACATGTAAGACACGGATCGTTGCTAGAAGGCAAATAAACGGAAAAACACTGAACATCGTAGAAGTATTTGTGACTATGTCAAAGAGGAGCTGAAACACATCCTACTCAAACACGCACACACACGTATAAAATTACTTTAAAAAGGAAAGTCATCTTAATATAAAACAATTTTACCTATACCATTGCACCCAGACTATTATATGTTTTATTGTATATTGAGCAGCCGGTCTGCGAACATATGAACTACCGAAATACATTTTTTGCACGTGACGTCTTTTTGGAAGCGAAACATGTGATTACCATAGTAACTATCATCTTAAGCAATGTATACAACGGAAGACAAAACGCGAGATCCAGTGAAATCGTGTTTAAATTCGAGGCTTTTTGATAACGACCATTCCCCTTGTCTGAAAAGACTGTTTCCATGGGATATACACGCTGAAGGCAATTTTCAAAATGAATTCTATTTTCTTTACTTTTATTCACTAGTAAATGAAAGGGCATCTTGGATATTTTAAAATTTACGGGATAATTAGCTACACCATCTTCCACATGAAAATTTGGAAAACGTTATAGTAATCTTTTAAACCACAATTGACCTTAGTTTTTAAAGACAACAACCTGCTAAAATGCTGTTAATGTTTGGGAGACGCAGAGCGGTCTGAGTTTGCCTAAAGGGACTATTTCTAGTGAAATATGTGTCATTTCCTTTCAAAAGAGCACATAATATACACAACTTCGTTAACCTTGGCAAGTGGGTTGGTGTTATTGCAAAGGAACCTTTGCAGTCCGTCTCGTCTTTTTCTGAGCAGAACTTATTCGGTCTCCATCTGCGGCTGTTAATTGTATCCCAAAACGAGTTATAGCAAAGGCGCCATCTGTATAGCGCATTCAAAAGCTGGGTGTTCGCTTCCCAAATATTAACCGCTGGAGGTATTGCAGAACCGATCTGAATCAACACACTCGAGAAGGTAAGTGTACGCAAGCAGAGTACTCTTAATTGGCGCAAATGGGGTGATATCAGCGAAATGTAATGCCCCTGAAAGCTCTCAGGACCTTGCGCTATAGGCCTGCACAGTTCACAGAAATATGTCCCATAGTGCGTGCCCGTTTAATGGAATTATAAAGCGAATTCACGTTAAATGACATTGTTAGGATTTAATTTTGCATATTTTAAAAACTGCATTCGGATTTGATCAAGAACTGACTGAGATATGCGACCTGTGATTCTGTCGTTAGCAGTTAGAACACGCAGATTCTGAAATTACTAGCAGGCGAGCTCTGTATCCTGGCGAAAGTTGTGACTGCGACGCTGAAGTCCCCAACTTATCCGTTAGCTATACGTAAAAATTAAGACATCCTGGAAACCCTACCCCTGTGCGCACTTCTCTCCATTAAATAATAATTCTTAAAGTCATATTGACATATATTGATAATTTTTAGAACTAAAATCACATCATTCCTCTGGCTTCTTTAGAACTGTGCGTGATACGAAGAGTAATTTCTTTAGGGCAATTGTTATTTTTACTGAAAATACCTTGCATTATTTGTTTGCATGGGCATGACTGACAAGAACGGAAAAATTCAATTAAAAGTTTTGTCAATTAATTTTTTTATTATATAATGCAAACTGTACACAAACAGAAAAACATGATAAACTCTCTATAATGTTATGAATAAAGAATGTTTAATGGTTATATTACGCATGCATATGCTTTACCCAAAGGCATTTATGATCAAACAAGCAAAAATTAATGAAAATATTACTGGAGTTATTGATTATTGAGAATTAATTTAAGTAGGATTTTAATTTGATTTTCATGGAACATAAAACCAAGACTCGAGTCAGGTATCCACAAGTATTTTAGGCAACAGAAAAGAAGACTAAAAATGATACTACGCTTCATTGACATTGATTTATGATGTCAATTTACGGTTTGACATACTAAATACGGAATATGCCCAGACCAATCGTTGTTTGGTAATATTTCATTAAACAAATCACGTTTTACAACTTCCTGACTAGCATTTCATGACTTTTCTTTCATTGCATTACCGTACAAATATAATTTGGTAGAGTGTCCTAACTGAACACGTGTGCTGTTAGTAATTCGTTTACCGTTGATTCTAACTTCTTTTTAACCCTATTTTCCTGCCGTTGGCACATGCAAAAATATGCCTGCATTACCAGCCGAAATGACTGTTCAAGTTTAACATTTGTATATTCAGAGATCTTAATGCACTTTTATTGATATATAAATTTGTTTATTAACTACAAACCAATTCAGACGCACAAAAAGAAAAGCACAAAAATGCTAACGAATTAGCTTTCAGGCTTCTCTAATTTTCCTTGCAACCGAAACAGAGTTCATAGTCATTTGTTTTTCAGGTTTTGTTAAATAAAACGAACAAATTTCAATATCTGCATAATTGTGGGGTCTAGAAGGACCCCTCGGTAAAACTCCTCTCGATGGATTGAACCATCATTGTTACGATCAAGTCGTTTAAAAAAGGCCTTGACATGCTGCTCTGGGGACATTTGACCGAGATAACACCTCTGCGAGTCCTGAATTCCAAGTAGGCCATAAATTGCCTAAAGTATAAAAAGTGACACTTTAGAGATTTTCATTCAAGCAATTTAACATCACGCACAGGTATAATTAAGACGGATTCAAGAATCTATGAGTCTGAACATCAACAGAAATAAAAAATAAATTTTCCACAAACAACTAAAATAACAAACGTTATCACCTGGTTAGCTATAATCACGGTTAACACATTCCTTGGAATCTTGGTTGCATTTGTGGACAAGCAGTTTTGCATGTTGCCTGCGATTACATTTTAAATATAAAAGGCTTATAAAAGATAAACGATAAATTTTGTAAAGGCCTGCATCATTGGCGACTGATAGCGGCCAATGTAGTGCTTTTCCAGCGCACGCATCCAGCACGCTCATGTAAGAATACGCAAGTAGACACGGTCTTCCATGGATGACGCGGACTTAAGGTGGTCATCACGAGCCACGCAGACCCTTTGGGTGCAGTGGTTTGGTCAGCGTTCTTGAACGCTCCCTATTTTCGCCCCAAAAACCTCGCTTACACCCTTCGTTATCTCCTGCAACCAGCAGAGCTGCCTAGCAAAAACCCTGCCAAAATTCATATTTGTATTGTTTATGATTTAATACAACAGCAGGTATCAGTGGCATAATCTGATAAAAATTTCACAATTCTGGATGTAGAGGAAACGTTTTATAACTGTAGAAGGAGACAGTATCGCTGGATTAAGAATTGGACTTCCCAGCCAATTTGTATTCACACCGAAAAACAACAGATTGAACAAAATTACACATTTTGGAGTTAAAAAACTTGTAATATTGGAGTGTTTTCTGACCACGTACTGTTCCATCGGCGGCGAAAAAGTAAACTACCAGACTAAATATATCAGTTTCAATCAGAATCTTTAAGTTGTGGAATTTTCGCAGAAATTGTAATTGCTTCGAAAGTAATATAATCTTCTTTTCTAGCAAGCACATCTGTTTCCTTCAAGCTGCATCCTAGACTTTAAGTTTTTACTTTTGTTGGCTAGATTTTCAGGTCTGATATGAAGAAGCATTCTGCAGACGAGCAGTTACCAGTGGATCGGAAAATCAGACAGCTCAATGAATGCTGTTAACCACTGTGCATTTTCCGTGCTCATAAAACAACTAAACGACTACATAAATGGACAAAACACGTCAGAGAAAAAATGAAAGCACTTCCTTTTAGGTAATGTGATGAGTTATGTCCCTTAAGCAGATAGGTTAGCAACACAATATCATCATATTCCCAATCGCAATCAACAAAACAACGATCCCATGGCTCAATGGTGGAGCGTTCGACTCAATGACCAAAGGATGCGGGTTCGAATCCCAGGTGTGCCACACTTAGGATTGAGAATGACTGGCTGATGACGGCAAATAAGCCAGAAATGGCCATTTTGGTCTCCTTTGTCTTTGTCGATTCCACTTTAACATAATATGCTACATGTCGCTATGCGACCAACTGCAAGTTTTCTAGTCTGAGCTCCAGGGCCCATCGAAACATAAAGTTCCTTAAACAGATCGGTGAGCAACATACTATCATCATATTGCAGATCATAACCGACAAAACAACGAGCCCGTGGCCCAATGGTAGAAATTTCGACTCAATTACCATAGGTCGCGGGTTCGAATCATAGGTGTGCCACACTTGGGATTGGGTATGACTGGCTGATGAAGGCTAATAAGCCAAAAATGGCCATTCCGGTCTCCCTGTCTTTGTCGTCTCCACGTTAACATATATATATATTTATATATATCGGGTTAATAATTTCTGAAATTATTAAGTGCAGGACATGGAGTCAGGTGTTTCGGACATGACTTTAAGCTAGTATCTATGTCGGAAGTACGGTATAACGTCTTTGCCATATAAGATTCATACTACGTGTAGTACTACTTGTTTGTAGAATGGGCAGTACGTGGTTATTCCACAGTGGTTGATTGTCTTCGACCCAAATGTTCATTGAAATTTCGGGTCTGACCCTAAAAGTCATGTCGAAGCACCTGACTCCATGTCCTGCTACTAAATAATTTCAGAAATTATTCACCCGAGTATTCTCTGAGTCCATATACCAGAAACCGCATAGAGAACGCTGGGGACCCACTGAGGAGCCGAACCCCTCGTTGCTTGTCACGCAGCAGCAGAAACATCGGCGAAACACGTGTCTGGGCTTTTTAGCTAGTACCTATGTCGGAAGTAACAGGGTATAAATGTCTTTGCCATATAAGATTCATACTACTTGTAGTACTACTTGTTTGTAGAATGGGCATTACGTGGTTATTCCACAGTGGTTGATTGTCTTCGACCCAAATGTTCATTGAAATTTCGGGTCTGACCCTAAAAAGTCATGTCCGAAGCACCTGACTCCATGTCCTGCACTTAATAATTTCAGAAATTATTTACCCGATTATTCTCTGGAGTCCATATACGAGAAACCGCATAGAGAACGCTGGGGACCCACTGAGGAGCCGAATTCCTCGTTGCTGTGTCACACAGCAGCAGAAACATCGGCGAAACACGTGTCTGGGCTTTTAGCTAGTATCTATGTCGGAAGTACGGTATAACGTCTTTGTCATGTGCATATATATATATATATATATGATTGCGTGACCCTCACTGGTAATGGTTTAAAAGCCCAATTTGATGCCATTCTGTCCACCCGTCAGCTTGCTACCGACTGTAAACGAACGTGTGTCATAGGACACATGCCACGTATAATACACATGTATGTTCCTATGTGTGCAACAGACAAGAAGCAGACCGTTGTTTCAAGGCTTTAACCGATCATAAGTACGTCGTTTGCCTAATGCAATAACGTATATATAGGAGTCCAGTCAGCACGTTACCCTCAGTGGTGTGGTAAGGATCTCAATCAAATCTTATTCTCTGACTTCTATATATATCTCTCTGAAAAAGGCATATGACGTACTGATGATCAGTAACAAGAGTGAAACAGCTGTCTGTGTCATGCCGATAGCACCCTTTACAACTCACTGTGTATTATATATAACATTAATCCTATGAAACAACTTTCGTTTATCACCAGAAACTAGGTAGCGAGTGGACAGTTTTGGATTGAGTGAAGTCCTCACAACATCAGGGACGGTCACGCGCTTACTTGAATTTCTAAACATCTCACACCCACAGGCACAAGGCAATCACAACTAAAAATTTATCAGCATCTTTTCTGTTGCAGCCTTAGCAACATACCTCTCTGTTAGAGGTGTCATTTGTCCTATGACCCAACGTTCGTTTATCACCAATGGCTGACACAATGGGATCGAGTGAGATGCTAACTACTCCCGTGAGGGTCACGTGGTTACTTCACTTTTATGCACATATCACTATGAAGCATTCGATCTACGTCATCCGACATTCTATAGTTAGTATAGTCTAATGAACAAGGCTTCCATTTTGTAGCCACGTTTGAAGTCACGTGTCTTGATGTCCTGTTACACACGCAACAGTATAGTTCTAACTAACATAGGGTATCCAAAAAAGAAAACCCGGACGAGAGGTAACATGAAATGCACACTTTCGCTGTGATTTAAAAGTCTTACACAATACCGGTAAAATTGACATTCCCTTTAAGATGAAATTATTTGCACAGTAAACGTATACCTTAAGTGAAGTTGGAGAAATTCATCAGAATTTATAGCTCCATCCTTGTCGCGATCATACAAATCAAAACATCCAGTTAATCTTCTCATCAGGCGAACCGCGATTAATCGTAACAAAGGCGCACAAATATTCATCAAACGTGACATTCCCATTTGAATCGGCATCGATATTTTGAAATACTAATTCGGAAAATGCTGACACCTGAGATCCAGGATAGAAAGCTTCATAAACCTCGGTAAATTGGTTAAGGCGAGCCAGTCCATCAGGAAACACTTTGCAGAAGCGTTTATGCATTTTACGTATCTCCCGTTTTCTCAATTTGGTTTTCTTTTTGAGTCTACACAACTTGGACAGGGATAGAGCTGATATGTGCTGCCTTTTCTTCATTGTCATCTGAAAAAAATAGAAAAATAATGAACAGTACAACAATAAATAAAGCGGAATAGTGCGTTGATTGCAAAAGGCGATGAGAGCTGCCGTATGAAACTAAATAGAGCCAACAATGTCGTTCGCTAACTGTGAGAAAATAATGATAAACGTTTTCATTTTAACTGTAATTTTCTGAAGCTGGACTGCACGAAAAAGCTAAAGTGATGAGAGATGCCGTATGAAAGCGAGGAAAGCGTATGAAAGCGATGAGAGTTGTCGCATGAAACTTAATAGAGTCAACAAAGTCTTTCCCTCACTGTGAGCAAGTATTGATATATGTTTTCGTATTTATTGTGATTGGCTGAAGCCGGACCGCAGGAAAATAGCTATTTTACTAATCTTTCCTTTTGAATACATTTACGGGTTCTGAAATTCAGAGGAAACACAATGCTTCGAAGATGAAATGCCGTCTACACTATTGGCTGATAGCACGAGGTCGTTTCTATCAAGGTGTGTACTTAAAGCGCCTAGCTTTAGCACCAAACACGTGCGTTGGTGTCAACCACTCTTGGCTTTTTGTACTTTTTACATCAGTGAACTTTCGAAACGATCAACAAGAAAGTCAATGTGACGTTGAAGAATAAGAAGCGGAAAGTAATCTAGGTGATTCACAGGTTAATTTGTGCGACAAATATATGTTTTTTCATGCAAAAACTAATACAAAGGCTACCGACAAAGATGATTTGACTTTTTTAATATAGACAAATAGGGTGGATTTACAAATTATCAGCATATAATACTTACAAAAAAACAATGTCATTGAAAACGCTATATACAGCTTTTTATGGAACATTGGTTATAAAATGCTTGAGGAATATATTCTTCAACCTGGTTACCGTTGGAATAGTTTATTGCGAATGAGTTATAGCCGTAAGACACCAAAGTATCATGCTCATTAACCTATACAATTATTAAGTATTGCTGCCCGGTTATGCTTAATGAACAAACATTTTACCTAGATTATCATACAAAGACGTGCCACTTGTTCTCTTATATCTGTCTCACTGAAAACGTGATATCTCGCAGCACGTTATACAATTCCAGCAAACTTTCAGAAACTGAAAATAGACAGGCAAAAATTGGGCGTATTTGCTCTAATTAATATAGCTATTGAGAACAGAACCTTAAAAATCCGGCCCATAATCAGATATGAATTAATATGATCAAGGCTGTTCAATAAAAACGCATCTTCTCAGCTAAAACTGCTGAGACAGAGCCCTAGCACCTGATGAATGCACTCCATGAAAAGAGCTGTCAGTAGAGATTAATCCTTCAGCATAGTCAGGAGCGAAACACAAAGCCGGAAATTTTTCCTGCAGGAAAGATGGACTTATTTATAAGACAGCCTTTTCTGGGAGACGCAGCAAGTGAATATGTACGATAAAGTTTAAGCTTGGACATCACTATTGATTTCCTGGGTTCAAACATGCACGTGTTCTTCAAAAACTCTCAACGTCTATGGCTGGGGGTGAACAGACAGACTGCAGACCACTTGGATGCGTATTTATTATTTTAAGAGGATTTTGGCAGATTTTAATAATTTCTGTGGTCCACTTGCTGGCCTGGGTTCGAATCCCACCGAGGCCGCCGAGTTTTTCACAAGTAGGTCAAATAAATTATTAAAATCTGCCAAAATCCTCTACTAATTAATTGTGCCTAGTAGTCATCTGGTGGATTCTAGATTGATTGCTTATGAAATCCTGCTTGGGCAGTCAGCTTGCTGTATCAGAATTGGTGGATTTCCTACGTTGCAGTAGGCTGGGCGGGTAACTTGACCCAAGTGTGATTGAACTCACAGCTCCCGGTGGGGCCTCGTTGCTCAATTGGCTAGAGCGTTGGCTGTACTTAAGCCTTCCATTGCTGGCCTGGGTTCGAATCACACCGAGACCACCGTTTTTCACAAATGGGTCAAAAGCATTATTCATACCTGTCAAAATCCTCTACTAATAGCGACAATGAGGATACCTAAAATTTAGATGGGGTTCAAGCGTTCATTGAACATAACAGTGGTACCACATGACAAGCAAACTCTTGTCCAACCGAACGTGAATAAAAGCAAGCAGTAAGTAAACCTTGTGATAGGTTGGGATGTCAAGGATGATAAAAAGCACAATGTCGTCCGTCAAGCCTACTGTCCAAGGACGCTACTCGAGCACAATATAAGAAAACAAAAAGCATATGAAGAAACTGGAGGCAATGGGTTAGGAACTAGAACCTGTGATTTCATTATAATAAATAAAAAAATGTCATCCGCTACGGACTAATTTGTGGCAGTTAAGGCAGTGTCATTTTTATACCAAAGAAGCTGATGAATCTTACTTTCAAAATTCATAGAAAGTTTCAGTCCGAGGCTGCAAAGGTGTGTTCTGGATAAGAACTGAAACGCTCGCCTAATAGGTTTCCTCGAATATTTAACAATAGGGCGTAAAATTCATTTTTTTCTAAACATTTAGGTGAACATCAAATAAAATGATCTTAATATTTAGGAGGATGCATCTTTCAGGGTATCCGTTTTCCTTAAGCGTGTTCTGCAGCTGTTAGAACTCTGTCTTAAGAGTGTAATAAGATCGGATGTGTCCAACTCAAGCTTCCGGTCCTTAAATATAATTTTAATTTATATTTAGGGGAAGCAAACATTTCAGAATAAACTACGCTGGATATATCCATCATCTTGACCGAGTAGAAGGACATCGCTGTACGCAATTACGTTGTGAATCCCAGTGTCTGCATAAATATTAATCGAGATATGCACACTGTTATACTACCGGACCAAGATGTTAGTTGCGTTATTATGATCCATCAGGTAGAAGAGGTGAGTCAAGTACCATGCGTTTATGTCAAATTAATTGATGGTTTCATTTCAAATTGTTTCTTCCGATCTTGCCATGAAAACATTTGTGAGAAACGGTTCAAGTGGTTTACTCATCGCAACACTATCTATCTGCCTGTATAGCCGCCCATTTCATAAGAACTGGAAAGGTTGGTGGCATTATTTCAGTAATTCTCTAAGGACTTACATGGTCATACCTATCTGGTAGTTTTTCCAGAATGACGTCACTGTGCTCCTTTTTATCTGCTACGGACTAATTGGTTTTGTGAAAAAAAACATCTTACAAGAAATTTATACGTCCGTCTGCATTCCTATACTTTAAAGCGTCCACAAACTGAAAAACTTTCTTTTAAAACTTTGAACTCATACATGAGTCTGACTGGCTGGATTTTTATAAGAAGCATTTTGCAATGGTGCGATAGGGTAAGTTGCTCATTAGTAGCCATTGTTTGTAGATATTCGGAAGGCCATATATTATGTGTATCGTCATACCCGCAGGTTATACTTTTTTGGAAAAAGGTAAGCCTAGGTGGACATCGTTCCCACAGTGTCCAAGCATAGACCACCCCTCAGAATAATCGGATACTTTACATTCAAAACCACCCGTCATTAAATCTTGCAAGTAATCTCTTAGAGGAAAAATGAATTGGCTCAAATGGTCTGCATTGAATAGTTGATCGCAAAGCAATTCGAGTAAGAAATTTAATTTGCAGGACTCTTCCCTGTCTGACTAACTGAAAACTTCCATTCCTAAAAAAACTTGAATTATATAATTCGACTCCAGTTAACTGCTACCAGCAAAATTAAAGAAGGCTCCAAGATACAAGATTCCCTAACCAAAGGCTTATTTCGAAAGTCTGATGATGGTTCATAAAATAGAAGTGGTTACACAACTGAGGTCAGATAGAGGTTAAGGACAAATACTGATGGATAGGACGGGTAACACGACGAAAATAGAAGATATCTTTGCGGATCACACCAAGTTCTCCAAAATCAGAGAACAAAATTGATCGGAACGAACTCAATGAGTATCGGTTGACGTCAAAGTCTCAATAACTAACAACAAAAGGTATTTTGCCTGTTAAAGTTTTTGAAAGACCGAAACCTTTGTACACGACTATACGTTGAAAAAAATCCACAAACAGGGGCTAGTTATGTGCTCAATCTTGTAAATGATAAACTCACCCTATCATGTGATTACAAAATGGCTAAAAGAAAAAGTCAAGCCACTCGAAAGATACCTTAACCTTAAATGTTTGAAAAGTCAGCATTGGGTTTGCTGACGCTATAGAGAATAGAAACTTTGACGAATGGAGGATGCTCTAGGTATATGATTGTGCACTGTTTTTCAACGTGCTCATCGTAGAAACCTTAAACGTGCTCTGTGACGTCAGTTGGGACATGAACTGCCAGATGGATGTGCCCATGAAAATTAATTAATAAATACTGGCACAATACGAAAAATTTCCAATTCCTGTGCAACGGGCAGCTATACAGGCAGATTGACGAAATGGTGTTGCGTTCACCGATTGGCGCGTTTCTCACGAATGTTTTCTTGGTTCAAGATCCAAAACCACGAGTCTAAATGGCATCATCACTAAACTCGATATATACGGTCGGTACCTGGATGACATCTTCTGCCTGACGGATCACAATACGACAACTGACTGTCTGGTCCGGACATTTAACCCTGTGCACGCCTTCCTCAAGTTTTCTGTTCAAAGAGTTCCAGCAGCTGCGGAACACGCTACGGGAAAACTAATATTTTGAAAGCTTTCCCTCCGAAATATTAAAACACCACACAGAACGGCTTAACACTAAACTGCACAAATAGGAATTTTCGTATCACAGCCCTTTGTGAGGCATGGAACACGCACACTAGCAAAGTAATATGTGTAGACAGCGATCACATACGATAACCCACGGCGAACCTACGTTTAATCGTCAAGAATCATACCTCACACGTGTTGGAGGTAAAGACAGACTCCCATAAAATATCAAAAGTTTTTGTATTTCTTCGTTATCTTGCTACTGTGGAGCATATGGCATTGAGTGAACAACGAAATGCCTGGAAAAGAGAAGTCACGAACACATACCTACCTGGAATTCAGAGGAGCAAACAACCGCAACCCTTACAGCTTTCCCTAACATCCACTTCCACTTTTTGTACGGGCAAGATGACGGATAAATCCAGCCTTGTGTGTTCCGAAAACTTTGTTTTCCCTTAATATAAGGCCAATATTAGACTAGGGGCCGGTAGCTAGAGTGCGACGCATCTGTTCTCCTGAACATGTTGAAGTATAGCTTCAGCAGCTGCAGAATAACCTTTAAAAAATGGATTACCTGATAGATTCGTCCTTCAAAATATTAGCAAGCACCCCTAAAGGACCAAAAATTACCTGCCCTTCGTGGGGCATATAACAAGTGAATACGTAAAAAAACGTATAAAAATTCATCAAGAACGCTAAATCCACGACTATTCTACTGGTTTTCGTCAATAAGTCTGCCCTCATGCGCGTGGGAGGGAGATTTGGACTCCCGTTGTAGATAGCCTTTAGGGTTTTTATTCGTTCCCTTGTTCCTGCGGAGCAGACTACATTGGCTTAACAACGATTTGCCTAGAAAAGAGGATCTGTGAACACATACCTGCCTGGCAATACGACGAGAAAATGGCAAAAACATTGACAGCCTTCACTTACTATCCCTTACCCACGTCAACCTGACCTCAACAGACTCACCTTGCCATGCACGCGGCGTGGGACCGATCGACAGTAAAAGAACAGATGCTTATTAACTCTGTTTACCTTTAAAGTTTTTATTAACCTTGCAGCTGCGGAGACACGATGAAATATTACCGAAAATATGTATTTGCGGACTGTACTTCGCATGGGTTGCTTAAAGTTGAAGGGCTATTTCGGAGGTAAATTCGGGTCAAAATTAGGCTGTGGGTAATGGTGAATCGCGTTGCAGTAGGTCTTAGTTTGAGGGTAAAGCTGGGTTTAGATTCTGGTTGCGCAGTTTAAAAAGCGTTAACACGCAGGCATAGTTTCCCTTTCAGAATTTTAAGGCTACATAATTTAAGAGAGTGGCCCAGTTCCTATTCTTTTGACCTGTTTAAGAGGCCATTCATGGCATCCTAATGAAATACATGTTATGTAGCTTCATAGGTTTCTGGTCATAACGAAAACGTGATGATTTTAAGTGTAAGTCATAATAACCCAACGGGTTTTGATAAAAAGATGCCACGTTTTACAGCTTCAAACGTAGTAAGTTCAGTTAAAGGCAACTGCATGGTGCACGTAACAACGTGTGACTCCACAGATCAATTAGACAGAACTTTATGAATGACAAGCCAACAGGGCTGAAATGTACTCGTGACCCAGACTGGCCTACGTTTTCTGTTTAAAAGCCGATTATGGCTTTTTTCTGTAACACAACGACGTTCCTTCGAGGGTTTTCATGTATATTGTTAGTATGGGTGCAAAGATTATGAGGTGTCTCTGGTGATCGAGCTTTTTGAACTCTTGATTCTCATGGATATGCTCTAGCATATCGACTGCATCCTTTAAATATAGTAATTGTCTGTCAAAGAATTACCAGTATCTTAGTTTGTCTTTGTGGATGCGTTCGAACATAAATCGATAAAAAGAAGACAAATGAAGGATAGTGGGGCCCTGAATGACCTCCTAAACAGGCCAAGGAAATTGTTTATGCCCCAAAAACAGGTGGCAATTATGTTTTTATTGAGGTGAGTGTTATTTTACGGTAATGGTTAGGTTAAAGTTTGAGTTTCAGGACAAAGTTTGACTATAAACATTATAGATCTAATGTTTAATGATTTATCAAGTTAAATGTAGGATTAACACTAAGGTTATGGCTTGGGTTAGATTAAGTATACATTTCTGTTTTGTGCTAGGTTACCTTTTACCGTTAAAACACGAGTATAATAATTTAAGCCTGACCTTTAACGTAGCATTACATATTTAAAGAGCTTTTAAAGGTTGTTTTCCTTGTTTTGGCTGCCAAACATGGCATCCCAACCGCATTAAATAATTAAGCTTCCCACCTTTCTAATCGTCAATATAAATTTGTAAATTCGTTTAGAATTCATTAATATACAAATGTGGTAGAGAAAAATCTGCTACGCACCAAACCTAGTAAGTTTAGTTAAATGCAAATCAACAGATCACATGAGTAGTACTTTCTGAATGCCAGAGCATTACTGCATAAATATACACGTGACACAGACCGACCTCATTCTTATGTTTGAGGTTGCTTAAATGCACAGTTTGTGGCAGTTGCCTACGGTAGCGACCGTCAAGCTGTACAAATATCTATGCAAAGGCCAAGAGAGCGAACAAGAAAAAAAAATTGCTCAGTCCAAGGCCGAGAATTTCAACATGTCATTAAAAGCACTGATCGACAGTAGCGTTTGGAAATGTAGATTTGGCCACGATCTCCTAGACGTCAGTGACAAAATAACCCAGGTCCGGTGAGCAATTTACATTCATCTGAATTTGATCCCGAACTCTTACCTTTGCAAACCCGAGTTTGTGACTGTGTTCTATAAAAACATGACGTTCTGTCCTGTGCTCTTTGTATATTGTCGGGATGGACACAAATAATTTTGAGACTGTCGCTCATCCAAAAGTTACATGGAGTTAAAATGCCATATTGAGTTATAATAAATCGGGTTTAAAAACGATCCTTCAAAATTTATGCGTGGTTTAAAACACAATGGAGTAGATAATGACTCTACGCCTTATATTCTCTAGTTGAATATGAGAATATGAATATGAATATGAGACTATGAGACTATGCCATATGTGCACGTATACATACCCTCAGGAAAGACAACGTTAAACCATTCAAAAGTCTGTTTTAAGTAGGATAAATTCGCAATTCATTATAATCAATGTTAAATTTATGTCAATGTACAGGAAACAAAAATCTAAAAAAATTGTAGTAGCTTATATTTTTATTGTAGCATCTACTTTACATGTCCTGCAAGAAAAATGTGTTGAGTAAGGTATAGGCAAGATCGCTTATTTAATCGTTTCTTTTTTAGGAAATAAATAAACATGGTAACAATCAACGGGCCCAGTAGCCCGATATACTTAATTGCATATGTACTAACTGTAAGTATAGTCCCCTTATTCAGTCAAGCTAGTTGCTACCACAACGTCTGTTTTGACCGTCATCTTACTCCGTATTTTACCTCCTTGAGTTGCGTCAGTCCATGGAAAAAATTATGCCAGTAGTAATCGAATTACAGCACTCGTGCAATTCGTAGACTCAAATCGTTTTGTGAAAGTATTCTTTTTTTTCGATGCAGTGGTGCTTCAACTTACAGCCTGTGTAATGACTCCATCTAAGCAGCAATCCTAAAAAGCACGTCTGCAGATACTTTCGTATATTGGCACTCCGCTCCTGTTATTTGCGGTCATTTAATTGTCTTCTCGCGCAAGAACAGTAAACATAATTAGCTATAAATTCGCGCGCCTAGCTCACACATTAGCCGTGTGAAATCCGCTGAGATTGGTATGTGCGTATAACAGTTATAGGATAAATATTCCTAGGCAAAACAAAATGAATAAATATGTCAAGGATTTTATACCGCACCACCTACATGGGTAACCGCAAAAAGCCGAATGTTTTTTCCGATGATTCTGCTGCAACATGACGCAACAGCAAGAGTGCCTTGGCATCCTGTTTGCGAAGTACGGAAAGTTAAAATTTCTGAAATTATTTATTGCAAAATATTGGGTTAAATGACTGGGACATGAGGTTGTTAGTGTCAGCTGCTAAATGTAAATGATAATTTGACTCAAATTAAATCAACTACTGTGAAACCGTCAAATATGACACATTCTTCAATTCGTTGATGCTGCAACAAACTTGAATTTTTTAACGCAAAGAAGTTATACCGTTACCTTGATATTTATACTTGCTGAACGTCTGGAAGCGGGCTTTGGCAATGATGCTGCAGTAGAAATCGACCAGATGGTGGCATGATTAAATGCAAAATTAATTAAAATTGCAAGGTACGTGCAAGTCTCCGTGTTATTTTTGGTTGATATTTAATTAACTATATAATCACAAGTATATTTTATCTTACCAAAAGCCAGCCACATTGAAGGTATATTAACGGCTAGTTCCATTAGCATAATGCCGACCCTCAGTACGAATATGACGTGAACATTAAATTAAATTTCTACACTTAAATTCTACATAACCTTCACATTCATAGTTTAACTATTTATCCCGAATAAGATGCACAGCTAAATTTTATCGAGGGTCGTTTATATTCACGTTTTCATGGTTAGGAAGTTATAAACACATTATTTAACCAGTATTGTATGAATTAATCTGACAGCTGTTTGTTAAAGTTTTGTTTTAGCAAGACATCCGTACAACCAGCTCATCGACAACCAGCTGAATATCAAAACGTTGACCTGATGATCAGAAAAACAACGTTCTAGGCATAAAGAAACATTGACTGTGGTTTGGTGGTTTCAAATGAGGCAATTACCTATGATTTATGAAAACATTCCGATCGTTCGCGGGACTCTCTTAATGCGTTCTGACATGTGACTTTTGTCTTGAGCCGTGGCAGCACGGGCAGTGTCAGGTAATAGTACAGACAACATGAACCAACCAAACATTTTATGAGAGCAATATCCACTCCTCTTTTATAAGTCGTCGTCACCAGCCGTAACAATCAAGTTATGTTGCCTTAAATAAAACCCCCAACTGCCACTATAAGTCTAATTTTTCTAGCCAATGTGGCACTAACTCGTTGGTTTTCCCATTTTATTCGGGAATGTGATCTGGACGCTCAACTTAACATTCGTTATCATTATCACTTTGCGGTTGATCTTCATCATCTTTGTCTGCATTACTTTTTCCCTACTAGTGAAGAGGCCGCTGGTGATATCGTCCTGTTGATACATGTTACAATCCAAAAACACGATCACGTTGACCCAACTATAAGCATCCACCTTCATGTATCTTATCCATACGTCATTTTTAACTATGTTTTTAAACATCCTGCAGCCCATAAACTACGTTGTGTACCCAAACTTTTCAAACAGAACTTTCGTTAACGCAGAACTATCGATCTACTAAAGAAATGGTTCCCATACTTGAATTCGTATTTCTGATACAATGGGTACCCAACCAAAACAATAATCATAAAGTGTTAAGAACAACGGTTAAAAATTGTCCCGCAATTGCTTATCCCTGTCGTACAGGTAGGATAATTTTGAGGCAGTCAGCAGACAAGTAAATAAGTTTGGCAGCTTAGAAACCGGAAATTTAGTTGTTGTTATGTTTAGTTCAGGACTGACAATTATCTTTCTTAATGTTCTTTCATTCCTATACTGAGTTAAACACATGGCCATCTAGTTCTTACCATTCATTTGGGTTTGCTTAGTAAATTCGTTGTTTTTGGCTAGAGCTCGGCCACTCGTCTACGATATCTGCCCTTGTATGCATAATATATTGAACCATACTTCTGACAGAATTTGATAGAGTCATTGAAGCCGGTGTATGCCTGTTATTTAGTGATCACCCAGTCTGGACTGAAAACTATCCTAGTCCGTGACGCACCTACCTGACACCTCATTCATATTTTGTGCTCCAATTAATTTGCGAGTTAAAGTTTTAAGCAAACAGAGTGTGTTGAGTAATGATGTTAACAGTAAGAGAATGCGTGTTGCATAAAAGTATTTGGTCAAAAGCACCAGCAAAGCAACCAACGTTTTGATGCCACCTAGTTTAAGTGCGTTTGTTGTTCACGCAGACTTTCATGGAATCAATGAAGGGCTAAAGGTCGTTTTCCTGCGCAATTAATACACGATTTTTTCGTTAGCCTTAAGCATCTGCATAACTACCAATGGACCTCCTTGTATAAGTGTCTTGTGTGAGTAGGTCAAAAGGCACGCCAATTATGCTATTGAGGAAAGTATTAGGTGGCCATTCATGTTAATATACTAAGTGATGCCTCTTGCATCTGATGCCTTCCATTGTCATCTGATTGTGCGAATTGTCATGGAATTCCGTTTTTCTGGCATGGCTTTTAGAACATTGTTTGCATGCGATTTCTCCTGAATATATGGCTGTCAATTGTTGTAAATGCAGAACTATGTATAAAACATCTACTTTTGACTGCAATTGAATCAGTATTTACGAAACCTATTTTAAAATGTTATTCCTGTCATTTGCTAAAAGATGTAGCAGAGCACAAATGGACTTCAAAACGAATCAATAGAAAATTATTCTTGGAAAACATCTAGTGCTATGAAGCAATCATTTTCGATAAATTCTATTGATTGGCGATCAAGTCGCGTTCACCTCATACTGTTGTGTCTTATTAACCATAACATGTCCTTCTAGCATAGCTACAGAAACCATATGGACATCATCAAAACCACGTGAATATTTTTAAAGGTGATAATGAGAGAGGTGAATGATGAATTAACAATTAAATAGCTGTCTATGAAATCCTTAGAAGAGACTGCTTCTACGGAAACCTCCCACATTGCCAATCAAGTTTATATTGCAATATTGTTCAGTGCAATGACTTTGACCTTTTTCGAAGAAACCTTCACACCAATCTGTGTGCACTCAGCCTGATGCCTTGGATGTTCCCCCTAAAATCACCGTTTTTAATTACATTTTTTGGAAATATTCATCATTTTATTATTATCGATATAAACCGGCCGATCGCCACATCGTGCTTGAGCTCTTAAAAAAGGATCTGCAAGCCGTCGCTCAGTAGTTTCGCACATGGCGCCTTTCGCTTTGTCTTTGGCAGAAGTGCTGCGTTATGGTTAGTGGTGACAACCATCAGCCCTCATCTAAGCATAGACAGTCATGACCAAAATGTGCCTGAGGTTTTAAAGGATCTGGGAATATCAAATTCTAGCAGTCTTAATCTGACAGAGCACTGTGCCATACATGTCTCGAAAGAACGCCAAACCACTGGGTTTATTCTCCTAAATTTTAAAACCATAAATATGAGAATCAGCCTCTATAAAATGTATGTCAGGCATAGTCTGGAATACTGCTCATTTCTATTGAGCTCTCTGCACGCGAATGAACGGAGGAAGATAGAATCAGTCCGGCACGTCTTTACATAAAGTGTTATTACTTCAGAGCACCGAAACCTGTCCTTCATAAAACGCTGTGAGCTTACAAGCCTCGACCCGCTGTGGTTTCGCTGATTACACAAGGGACTATTTTAACTGTTTAAACATTTAAAAAGTTTTATCTTTAACCCTCATACATCCCTGAGGCAACTCGACCACTCTCGGCGCACCAATCATAGAGATGTATTCTTATTTCTTCTTTTAGCGTTAGATACCAGCAGTTATTTTTTTATTAAACGCAATAGCAATCTGGAATAAAATACCCAAAAGGATTAAAATTCAGCAAAACTATCTTTTGTTAAAGAGAGCTGTCACTGTTTTTCTACATTCAGGACACCTTCCACGAATTTTAGGGTTCTGATACTCTGGTAGCTCTCTTCCGTTCTGATGGCGTCCACGGACTCCAAATCCTGTGCCGGACTTCATGCTGAAGGCAATATTGCTGCCTCTGCAGTCCGTAATCGGGTTATGCCTCATTCGACAGTGATCAGCCGTTCACCGGCATACCTGCTGCTAGTACAGAATAACAAATACACAGGACTGAAAGGAGAAGTACAACACCGTGCACCGGTGTCAATACTGTCCTGTCCTGAACTTTTATCCATTCAATACGCTGCAGTTTATTCTCCTGCAAACATTTCAAAGAACGATCAGTAGGTTTTCACGGTCAGCTCAACCCCCTGCTGTATATGCTGGCAATAAATAAATCTATAAATTTACCAAGTAGCCATCTCCACGTGATGCAAATCAACAGATCAACGAAGCACAGTTTTAAAATTACAGAAACATGCTCAATTTGTCAGTATTCTTTGGAGGTTCTTGGGCCTTATTAAGCTGTGCTTAATTGCGTAAATTAAGAGCAGCAATATCGATAAAGTGCATTTCATACATAAGAATGAAAAAGATTCCGTCAAAAAGCGTTTGCGACGTACGAGCATTATAAATCGCATTGAAGATGTTTAAAACCAGTGACCGCCGCTATTCGCACTTTTTCATCGAAAGACCTACTAAAAGAAAGAGAGACAGAAGTATATGCCAATGCGTATACTAGTCGCTAGTGTGGCAAGCAATTCAAAAGTGTGATGCATTTGCGGAATGAAGCGCTTTGAGAATGGTGCGCCGCCAACGTCCTACGGGGAAATTAGCCAAATATTTTCTGTGGCGCAAGTTACATTTTCCGGCTTGTCACTCAGGAGCACTCATATTCATATATGCAAATTTCCGTGAAAAATTTATACAATAAAAGCACCATTTTACGACTACTGTCCATTATCCTTGTGCTAGCTCTATTGGGAGATGCCCGTATTAATCCCCAATTTACATACCATTGCTACACATGTTAGCAGGTATCAAAAAAGCACGTTTGTCGCAAAACCGCCTGCATTGCTATGGATTTCAGATTTTTGGGGTATTGCACCAAGCACACTTTTAGATGTGATTTATCTGTGATATATACCTATAGTTTGTTGCATATAACTAAATATCTAAAAACAAATATAAACAAAAAAATATTCGCAGATACTCTTTGGAAATAGAATAATATTACGAAGGAACAGTCGTCGATTTATTGCATTCATTGGCGCTCAAATCATTTGCCCAGCATATTGTTTACATTATTAATAAATACATTCAGCTATTTGCGTGATATTTAACACAATCACACGAACACTACCACACGGGCAGCTAGCTTAACTTTACTAAGTAAATCTAAGAATGGACTGAATCTTAGTTAACCTTCATCCTTTTCTATCAAATATATTGCAAAGATTGACATATAAAACTCTACAGACCTAATAAATGGCTCCCGTGACGGCCTACTCGTCATTTAACATTACACTTGAGCATCACATATGCAATACTATTATAGTGATTTGTTACACAAATCGAATATCCACTAAAATTTGGATACGATTTATAATAATCGTTCGTCAATGTATTCCATCGGCTGCATACAGGACACCTTCACTTTTTAGTAAGCCACTTAGATCCCAGAGTGTGCTACCGCATTTTATTGTGTTTGAACGATAAACGCTTTGGATGATTACTGCCACTGGACTTAGGTTCTTAGTATGATCGTGGATGAGTATACTTGCTACCGGTGTGCTGTCCATAGACACATCTCCATGCTTACCATAAACATTATGTTGATAGTATTGCCACCAGTCAGTTTACTGAACGATAGAACTCACGTTGGTGTTCGTGATAATGTTGCGGTAGTTTATGTAAACGCATTTAACAAGCAGTTATGGCGCAAACATCGGCTCAGTGTGAGGGAGCCGTTACACTTTTCACGTTTCAACGTCAAGAAACATTTTAGTGCATAACTCGGCTTAAGCGTTTGTGAACACTGACATAATATACAAATGCACATTTTTAACCACCTAGTGGATTTTTTTCCGTCAATATTTTCATCCAACGGCCAATAAAATGGTATGCGGTTACACACGTTTAGGTTATTAAGATCGGAGTATGCTATTGTTTTTCTCTAGACTAAAATTGACGCTGGGATTTCTAGTGCATATTCCAGCGTACATTTCGTTCACACACTGATTGGCTGCATCGTTTCACATTCGTCTTTTTTAGCTAGCATGACCTGTTTCGGCATGTCTTCCACGTGCTATTTTCGCTTTTGGGCAGCGAATCAATTGTGGTTACCGTCACTGAAATGCATACCGTTTTTACAGTTTGACCTCCTTTTGTCTTCTATGTCGGATCCATGTTGAATATTTTCAGTGGTTCGGTTCCTCACTGGCTCTTGAGGCCGAGTGAGAGTGCAAGGTTTGCGTCTACTTTAGAGGACAGGAATTCAAGTATTACTTGGCAAATTGGGGGCTATTTTTTAAAATCGGAAGTAAACATTCATCTAAGCTGGTTCACATGTCTTTTATTTCAACCCACGGACGTTTTCGTCTTTAACAAAATGCCTCCCAACATCAGTTAGGTGCCCTCTTTGCAGTGTTTCTTATACACTTCCGAATTTTCATCCAGAAATTCTTTTCCTGCCCGAAGGAAGACTATTGGCCGTTGGTTAACTCAAAACTCACGTTTTAGGTTCTGTTATCTTACATCACGTTGTCTGCTGAAAAAACATCTGGAATGGCGTTCGGTCATCAATATCCATATAAATGACTATTTTCGCGGTCACGAGGAACGTTTTGAGGTTTGCAAGTTAACCCCTGACTTTAAAATATATTTGAACACGTGAAAAAAATGCTTTTCTTGGTGGTCAGAATGTTGTCAAACAATATAAATTTATTGGCTTATGATCTGTGTTAAGGGCAAATCGTCCCCCGCAAATTGACTGCTTAAATGTATATACCTCAACAATGGTCGCACAGGCCGTATTCTGTATCCGACTGCAGTTTTATTCTATCTTTGTGCGTTACCCAGTGACATACCTCAAGGGCAGGCTGTTTCCGTCTGAACACTTCTGAAGACGTAGCTGGCCTAGGACATACTCATTTTTATCCGCCTGGACGTAAGTTTCTGTATCAGGTTCGAAATATGAGAGCAAACTTGACCCCCAAATATTCGCCTTTATACTACCGAGCTCTTCCTGACAGTATGCAGACCTATCACATGTCGCATCTTCAGAAATTATTCGATGTAAGTTGGCTTTAAGATGTGCAGCCACGCAATAAATGGTGAGCAGTTGCTGATAAATCACATAAATGATTGTATTTCATTTGCATTCTTTGAACACTGAACATTCTTCAATGCTAAATCTCTCCAAGGATCTGGTTTGCATCCTCCCTCGCCTAATTAAATATACATTTGTTGACTTATTTTAGAAATAAATTGGTTTATCAGTGTCAATTATTTGACCAAAATCAATATTTAGTTTCATGAATGTGCGGGCGACGATAAACATTCTAGCCATGTTGTCACGGGTCTATGGAATAATATATAACTCCGCGTCCATAAACTGCTAAAATATTTTGTGTGCCGATATGGCATTGTAGCTAAGATAGAATAGAATATAATATTTCGCTACATGTTAATATCTTATCCTTAACAATTATAGATTTGACAGGCTAATGATCAAGCTTATGAGAGAGTAAAGGATATCAAGTTATATGCTGCATTATATCCTTTAGATTTAAAATGAAAATGCACAATCGTAAATCAGACCTAACATTTAACGAAACAAATGTGGCATGAGGCATGCACCAATATATTAGTGTTTATTTTACAGACTTAAACAATATTAATATATAAAAGCTATCTTAAAAGCCAAAGTTACTAGCTGGAGCCGATGGGCTTTGAGCTAGTTCCTGATTTTTCACCTGCTTTTTTACACGAAATCAGTTCATGCCGCGTGCAGCAAACTTTTACATCAATGAAGAACTGTTCATTAAGAAAACTAAAGCTTTTTGTGGTTAAGACAGTAATATTAGATTGTCTCAAAATATTAATGTACATTTTTTGTAACATTTACGTGCAAAAAAAAGAAACGATCTTAATATTTCTGAGCATGGATCTTTTGAGGTGTCCGTTTTTATACGAGTGTTCTTCCGATGCCGTAGTGCTGCTAAAAGAGTTTCAGGAGAGTATCTGCGGTTCACTCCAGACTCCCAACCATGAACTAAGGAAAACAAACTTTGTTGAATATACTTCGCTGGATTTATCCGTCATCTTGGCCGTGTAGGAGGACATTGGTGTATGCAATTAAGTTTTCCACCTCAGTCTTGACAGAAAATGTAAACGGGGGAGGCATATGTCAGTTGACGTATTATAAACCATCAAGTAGAAGATGTCAACTAGGTACCTATTGTTTATGACAATTTTATTGACGGTGTCATTTAAACTAATTTTTTTAAATCTTGCCAATAAAAACATGATTTAGTAAAGTTTTCTGTAGCTTACTCATTGGTTCACCATCTATGTGCCTAGATAGATAGACACTGGCAAAGGAATTAAAAATTTTGCGCATACCGGGCGAGTAAAGTCTCTCAGGACTTTTCAGACGCCTACCAATCTGACAGTTCGACCCAAATGACGTTACATAGTTACTTTATTGTTTTTACAATGGACACGTTTCTTAACATAGTTGAACCATCTGACGAGGTCAGTCTGGTAAGTGTCCTGTTTATTGAGGGTGGTATTTAGTCTCATAATTTGAATCATACTCATAACAACGCTTGTTATATACATTGCAAGCCGTGAATACACCTATACACAGAATATCAAACTGTATAGTTGGCCGTTACGGAAGAGCTACGCATAAATACTTCTCTTAAGACTTTCAAGAAAATACCTGTCTGGCAAGTCATATCGTGATTGTTGTCACAGAATTGCTTAACGGTTTATAAAACAGACACATTTTCAAACATACTTTAACTATCTAACAATATCATCCACGTAAATGTCAAATTGAATTGACCGTGTAATTTAGAACAGTCTTTCAAACTTTCCAGGGAACATTTATGAGAAACGTTCCCAGCAGTAAAACCCATCACCACATGAACTATCTGTCTGACTTGAAGCATTTCTCGAGAATATCCTCGTTAAAGTCCAGTTGTTGTCTGTGTTATTACGACGCAGAAAAAGATCATTCTCAACGACATATTTATAAAAAACGTTCCAGGCCTTGAACACAACATAAATCTTCTTTCTGCCTGTCCTTTGACAATAAACTAGTCCTTTTGTGTGTTTTGTATCAGCACTACTCTCAACTGCATACATAAATGGCAGCTCATGTACAACGGACAATTTTGTTAAAATATTTTAACCATCTAATGAGATCATTTTCGAAAATTCACAGATAAATAACGCTGTCAATTAGGCTTGTTGTTCATCTTTGCAAGAAAACAGATCGGTGAGCGACCCATTACCATTATTAATATTCGAAAACGAAACCGGCAAGACAACGAGCTCGTAGTGCAGTGGGTAGAGTGTTGAACTTCTGCCCAACAACGTTACGAGTACGAGGCTCAGGTGCCGCAGCGCCTGGGTTTTGGTATGACTGGCTGATGACGGCCAATAAGCCAGAAATGGCCATTTAAGTCTCCCTTGTCTTTGTCGGTCATTTTATTCTGCATATATATATATATGTATATATATATACGTATCAATTGGAAAATAAGCATCCCAAGAAATATAATTAGAAGCGAAAAACGTTCTTTGGGAAACAATAGATAACTTTATTATGTAAATTTTCGACGCTGGCACCCCAGGTCGTCGTCAGACTTGTGGTAAGTGTGCAAAAACAGTTCAAATTAAGCACGTGCCGAAAAAATCGATATCGCTTAGTCATTCCTGCCTATTGTTGTCATTGCGGGTGGATTTCATTCGGATTGGCTCTTGCCTCTTCCCGCGTTCTTTCAGGTAGCTGTACACATGGTTTAATTCGATGTGTCGGTTGATGCATGAGTTATCTGAGAAAATGGCCTCTAAAAATTCTCGGCCTTTCTTAGATGGACAGGAGGCAACAATGCGGGTTTTGTCCCAGGCAATTTTGTGCCCAGTTTCTAGCGTGTGCATGGCAACTTGAGACATGTGGTCTCGCCTCCTTATGGCCAATTGATGTTCGTGTATGCGTGTGGAGGCTGGTTTTCCTGTCTGACCACAGTACACCGCGTTGCAGCTGTTACATGGTATCTTGTAAACTTCTTTTTTATTTAAATAGCCAACCCTGTCCTTAGGGTGTACAAGCTGATTTCGTAGTGTAGTCGTTGGTTTGTGCGCCACTTGGATTTGATGTTTCCGCAGGTGCCTTTCAACGAGTTTGGACACGTTCTTGA
>WEDG01010741.1:0-10340 GCA_017591395.1 Schistocephalus solidus | reverse complement strand
CTGCCCGTTTACTGCTCCTGCCCATTTACACACCGCAAGGGCCTATTAGGACACATGCGCCTCCACGTCAACCTGCAGTAAACCACCGGAGGCTAAGCCACATCAGCGCACACCATTTACACTAATACATAGACAAAACCCTCACAATCATCATAATGTACCTGATAAAATCACAGTGGACTGAGAGTCAGGCGGCGATGGCTCCTCAATATCCCCTGAGTAAGTAAATCCTGGTGTGTGCGTTATGGGGCCACGTCATGCTGTGGCGCGCGAAGACGGGTACGCCAACCTCAGCCAATGCAAGTCGATCCCGCAACAGACTACTGACTGGCTCGGATGGTGGTCGGATTGTGGGGTTGGGGGAGAGAGTGAGGTCAACAGCTCAGCGCATTTTACTCACTATAAACAATCTGACGAGCATCAAACTATCACGGTGCGCTAAAAGCGGTTGCTTGGAAGGTTGCCAACTGACGGGATAAATCGGACCGCGTGGTCAGCCCAATGTGTGTTTTGTGTGGAGTGGCTGACTGGCGGACTGAGAGTTCAGGCTGCAATGGCTCCTTCTTAATGTGGCCTTTATGGCACTCCCACTCCGTGGGATCCGAGTCAGGTGTGCTGGAACACCCAGGGCGGCTCCAAGCCGCGCAAGCCACCTGCGCACTCTCCAATCTCCGGTCTTCTGGATTCTGTGTTGACACCGGGCTCTGGCGGGGGACGAGGAGAGAGTGCGGTAGCTGCAGCAAAAGGCTACTATCACTTAAAACTAATTCACGTGCAAGTCACCGTCCCTGCACTACCTGGTGTGGAGCATACGTTGGACCTCGTCGATATCGACGGTCGAACTATCAATAAACAAAGTATTTTTCTGCAGACCCAGTTGGCGGGATATTAAGGCATGTGTTAAATTCGCCAAACATTAATATTTCGCCCGGTTTCTGGGCTCGAATTTCGCATCTGCAACGGGTGCATTTTACCCTTAGCGTTTTTGGTTAGCGAAGCGCCTCTGATACTGCCACAATTTAGCCGGTTGCGACGCATTTAGTTTTCGGTTGCCGAACGGAGAAAAAAACAAGAAGGACATCATTTTGTTCCAACGGTCCGACAAATATTTTTTTGTCCTTTTAATATTTCAGTACGTAATACGCGGTAATACTTATTTTCGTGAGGTGTTTCATGAGCTATGCGGCCATACTATGCCATAGAGCAATGGACTGTAAATATGAAGAATACGGAATTTTTAACTTGACACCAGCAATATTCTCACCACTTTCAGCCAGAAGATATTCCATAAAAGCGAATATTTTATTGTGAAGCATTGCGCCGATAAGAAAAATTGGGAAAAATGTTTTGCATACTCCAAAATCGTACTGTTAATTTTCATAATCCGTCATATTATTTTGCCAACCTAAAACATAAATCCCATTTCAAAACCACAAACTCTCACAATCAGAAGAAAAATTAAAAGAATCAGTTTGATACCCTTTCGTATGTTATTGAGAAGTATTTATATAAATTAACCGCCACCAGCATTTTTTGTGTAGAACACGAATCCATTTTCGTCGCAGCATGAGACCAATAATGTATCACTAGGGTAATTTAAGGCCAAGTGAAACATGAAACCCTCTGCGAAATCGTCAAGTGGAGAACTCTGCATGAGGGCCTGCGTCCATACCTGGATATTCGCCTCTGTCATGTTGTGATATTGTTGAGGAAACGTCATTGAGGCAATTGTCGGCTTGCCATTGTTTAATGTAATGAGTGCTGAGCACCGCACACCCTGCATTGACACGGTCCGCAGTTTCCTATTATACTGAGGTCCACGCACCTGAAATATTTAGAAAGAAGTGTCATATAGTTGCAATTAACTTCTCTTAATCTACCATGGACCATGAAACTGCTGGAAATACACACCAGTTAGATCGTAGTTTTCGACCATGTTCACCATACGCTCGACAGAAAGGTGGTGAAGGGACGGTGACGTACGCTGATTAACAGTGAGATTAGACTTGTACCGCATCTACCTCACTCTCTCTGCCACTGCCTTACGTGGGCTCAGTGTCCAGAAAGTGTCAGGAAGCTTGGATATGGGTAGGGGCGTAGGCCCACACACTGTGGTTCCACACAAAACAAGAACACAACAACAGAATGGAGGGGCGGCTTGGATCCCAGCTGAGTAGGAGTGCCATGAAGACCACCTAAAGAAGGAGCCATTGCAGCCTGACTTCAGTCCGCCAATCGTCCATTGAGCACAAACACGCACACTGGGGACCACGTGGTTCAAGTTATCCCATCAGTTGGCAACCTTCCAAACTACGGCTTTTAGCGCACCATGATAGTTTCAAAAGCGTCGGATTGATTCAAATAAGAAAAAATGCACTAAACGGTCAATCTCACTTTCTCTCCAACCCACGGAATCAGGCCAATGTCCGAGCGAATCGGTTGTCTGATGTGGGAGTGGGCACTTTGGCTGATGGGTCAGCATACATGTCTTCGCGCTCCACAGCACGACCTTACCCCCTTAACGCACCCACCAGGTTTCAGATAACGATGAGATAAGAATGAACCATCGCCGTTTGACTCCCCAGTCCACTGGTCAGCTTCTCAAAGCGCAAAAACGCACTGGGTCGACGGCGTGGTCCGGGGTAAGCGTCAGATTGGTCAACTTCAGAGCCACGATTTATAGAAAACCATGATTTTCTCAGGCACATTATAGTGGCAAGGTTGCTGCGGATGTTTTAGTGGAGGTATTGCGCGATGATGTGATTAAACCTATGGTGGTTTACTGGAGGTTATCGTGGAGGCTAATGTGACCTAATAGGTCCATGTCGTGTGTGAATGTTGCTAGAGCAGTGAGGGCAGTGGTGGCGGACGCGGCGACTGTATGTAAGAGCTGCAGGCTTTGGTTCACTAGTCTCCGTGCGATGGATTCGCAGTTGACAGACCAGGCCGATGCGTGAGGTGAATTTGCGGGTGTGGTTTGGGAGGAAAGATCGGAAGGGGGTGGAGGGTTGTCGTTCGTGGAAGTGGTGGTGAAAGTGGCAATGGCGTTGAGAATGGTAGGAGTGGAAATGGTGCGTTTGATATCGATGATGTCAACACTGCGGTGAATTCCACTGTCATGGATGCGCATGTGACCGAATAAGCCCATGTGGTGAGTGAATGTACGAAAGCAGTGATAGCAGTGGATGTAGCGATCACTGCTGTGGGTTGGTTCCCCAGGCACTGGTTCATCAGTTTTTGTGCAATGGATTCGCGAGTGACCGAGCAGGCCAATAAGTGAGGTAAATGTGCGATTACAATGTGGACGCGTTTGGACTGCGTCTTCATCGCTGGTAGTGATGGTGGGGATGACGGCGGTAGGGGTGGTTGTGGTGGTTGAGGTATCTGGTGATGAGCATTAGGATTTGGTCAATAAAATGCTGGGAGTGGGGGAATTGCTGCCAGGGGTGACCGTTGGGGGCTCCGAAGGTGGGTTGGCAGAAGTTAAAGTGGTCGGAATGTAATTACATTAGGTCCGAAAGGTGTTTGATCAGGCCGATTCGCGCGCGGTAACTCGCATTGACAGCGCAGACATTTTGAGAGGACATGAGCATTGGCAGGTGTTGGTCCGGGGGCGCTGGTGACTTTCGTGCTGCCTTTTGGCCTTGGCAGTGGTGATCTGGTTGGCTTCATAGATCGCTGCCCCTGTCTTCACTGTCCTCCTCCAGGCCGGTCGGTTTTAAGCGAGGTCCTCCAATTTTGCTGGATTGATCTACAGTCGCTTCGGGGAAGTCTTCAAAGTGTCCTTGTAGCGTCTTACTTGATCCCCTTGACGACAAAAACCTGGAAGGACATCTCCATAGAAGAGTCCTTTGGGTAATCACTTGTTGTGCGTTCTCACGTGATGGCCACTCCAGTGTAGTTGCAATTGTTTCAGTGGGTGAGGATGGCCGTTGGTTCCAGCACTCTGTCTCCGGGATCCTGCCTTGCCAACTCGCTTCAATATTCTGCAAGTGGTTGAACTTCTGTGACTGCTTTTGGTAGACCATCAAACTCTCCGATCTATACAACAGCGTCGGAAATATGACAGCTTTGCTTATCTTGAGTTTGGTACAAAGGTGGAGACCATGTCAATGCCGGACGATATTCTGCATGCATCCAAAGGTTAAGTCGGCTTTGGAGATCATGCGGGCGAACTCACACACACATAAAATGCGACATATCCATACGTAATATAAGAACTACCTGCGTAGACATATTTTTAGCAGGCGCAGACCATGTCTTTTGAGATCACGCACAAGAAAAAGGATTTCTCGTCGAACCGACTGTAACTGCAAGTACCCCTAGTATCACTCCGATTTCTTTACGTTTGAGCTTTTGACAAAACCGAAATTGTCGTTTGTGCAAATAGTTGAAAATCTCTCCATTTGACACCACACAGACGTATTCTGCCTCCCTCTATGGGAACCTTTGAATAGGAGATAGAACAACCGCCACCGCCATAATCAACCTCTCCAACCGGTTCCAAGGAATTTAAACTCACTTTTGTTGTTGTTACAACAGAAAACGTTTCTGTTTCGTAGCAAAACGTACCTCAAGAATGGCCATTAGATTCATTTTATAAATATGAACCGAACAGTTGTATTCCGTCGGGGAATTTTCTGGTACACAGAAGAAGGCTTCAGAAAAGTGGAAATGCTGGAGATGAAGTAAGAATGTATGATTTCCATGCTGAATTATAACATATGATCTTCCACGGTATGCTAGCATTTCATTGATTCTCTTCCGCAATGCTTCCATCTGTCCACTCCTTCAGCTTCTAAGTCCTTAAGACAAAAAGGCAAAATATGAACTATCAGAGGTTTACCAATATATTTAAGGCACACTTTATTTTGGACTTGCTCAGTACCAACTTCGGAAGAGCTCTTCTACCTACAGTTAACTGAGCATAACCGTAAAACTAAACTCTGAGTTTCAACTTTAGTCCTAATAAGTAACATATGACCTTAGAATAATCCCCGTAAAGTTAAACTGAAAATCAATCTTATCAAATTTCTGTTTGAAGTCTAAGCGTACTCCCACAGAAAGGGTCCAAATGGTACTTCAAAAACCCTACCGTAATTGAATTAGAAAAACGTAAATACAAATCAAAAATCAAAAATTAAACGAAATATCTCTATCTCTGTTAAGCCCAAAAAGTTTGCCTTAAAGCCAACCCAAGCTCTAACCTTAGATTGAGCCAAAACCCAGACGTGAACCTAAAGCTAACCAGAACCCCAAGGCTTACCATCGTGAGTACCTTCTACGCATGCTTCAGATACCACACTGTCATCAAATGACCGAAAGGGATGAGTAACTAAGTTGAAGTTTCACCATGAAAATTGGAAGTCGTTGATTATACATAATCAGTTTCAAATCACGAAAAAGTGATGACGAAAAAACTAGCTGATCATTTTGGAGAACCTAAAAACGTTATGCACTGTACGTGGTTGCCCAACCCGATTCAGAAAAAGTCCTTTTTTTATACGGATTATGTTTCTGACTAATTTTTATCAGGCTGTATTCATTAAATTTGAGTGAGATCTCCATTTCATAATACTTCTACCATTTTCACGACTACATTTTTGCATCCGCGCATGCTTTATTTACCGTAGGAGTGTATGCTTAAGAGCTTTACCAACCGAAAATTGCCGCTGTTAAATATATATATTTTTCTCGTGCGCGGCTATCAGGTGGAGCAGGGTGTGATCAAAACAAATTGCTTTCAGAAAAATCAAAACGTCACATTTTGAAATATGCTTGATATTTTGCCCGAAAATCAATGAAAACACGTACAGCCAATGTTTTGTTTAAAAAATACTAATATTTACTGCCATTTTGCGAAATCCTGCATACGATATCACTAAAAGACTGAACATCATAAGCCTAAGTTAACTTTTTCAAATTGTGGTTGTATCTATTTGTATGGGCCAGTAACTTCTTATTCTTAATGTGGCAACGGAATGGGCTTGCAATTTCAAACATTTGCAGTTGATAATATAGACTACTAGCGGAGCAGGCAATAGCATGCTAATGACCTTTTTCTGATTAAAGGATAAGTTCAAAAAAATAGTACGTGCTTTTTAGAGTAAAATGAAAACCTTGATTAGCTTCCAAATTATTTAAAATGTCCGTTGATTTTTGGAAATGGCCAACCTTCAGGCGTTTTCCAGTACCGCGCGAACCCATCTTCATCGCAACATGAGATATAAAGGGCTTCATGATCACTATTCAAAGCCAAGTGAAACATGAAACCTTCGGCGAATTCGCCAAGTAGACCATCCAGGAGGGCAGCACTCAACCAATTCTGGATCTTTGAGGAAGTCATTCTGTGATATTCCTCACGGAGAGTCATTGAGGCTATTGACAGTCTGCCGTTGTCCGATTTTATAATTGCTGTACACTGCGCGTCCTGTAGGAGCAGCTTCCAGAGCATCCTGCCGTATTGTGTTCGTAGTTCCTGCAAATAACCCAAGCGAATTTCTAAGGAAGAGGCAGATAACGTTTGCAAATTAATCGTGAAAAAATTTTTTTTATCTTGTACCAGAAGGCACACTATCAACTGATCGTACAAAAAGACGGGATGCAACACCTTTAAAAAGCCGAATGTTCACAATTCAATGTCCCTTTAAAATCTTATCTCGCGAAAAAGCTTACATGCGAAATTAATGCTATATTGCTGATAAAAACGAAAAGGCAAGTTCCAGGAAGTAGCTAAGAAGGAGAGGAGGTGATCACTGGAACATTGAGTTTATTGGTTTGATGTTTTAGGTTCTCTTTCGAACCCATCATCAGAGACAACTGCAGAAAGGGGTACATCGGGCACATGTTGCGCAGTATTTATATGACGCGGTTGCCAGGCAACCACTGGCCTACTATCGTAGGAAGTCCTCGTGGTCATCGCTAGGGGTCATAGTTGATGAGATGGTTGCTTTTTGGTCCATACCGAGTCGTTAATTGCCATGATTTCATCACCGATGTCGATTCCTGAAGTGACAATTACTCGGCCATTTGGCTCGTTGTCAACGGGAGTACTGGTCACCTGCGCATGGCTAGCAATTTTGCCCAGACAAAATCGCAACACAGAATATGGAACCGCGTGATAATTGCACTTATCAATCGACTGTTGGCCAGAAAACCATGACTCAAGCGGTTCACGGCTCACGCGGTTGACACTTGTGAGAATTTCTGTCTCGTCAAATTTGAAGGTGTGGCCGGGTCCCATCACATACGAAGCGACTTGAGAGTTTATGTCTTTCCTCCTCACTACTACCGCGTGCTTGGCCATTCGCGTGCGGAGTATTATCCCTGTTTATCCAACGTAATTGCTTTGTCTGAAACTGCACCAGATTAGGTAAATGACTCCAGACGTTTCTTGCCGTGGCAGTGGGTCTTTTTGCCTCATTATTTGGTGCCTGATAATTGCATCTGGTCAGTGTGCTTCTCAAACACTGAGTGGTGTGGAAAGGCCAAAGGAGGAGGCCGGAGAGGAGGGCATTCCTCTCCGGCACACTGTACTACTGAAGGGAACTCCAACTTACGGACTGGAAAAGTGGCTGTTTCAGTGCCATACATTTCTAACTACGGATTCACAGACAACAGTTAGTCCATCAATCCAATTCTTGGAGAAACATAAAGGGGGAAGTCTCCTGCCAAATGACGTTATGGTGTCTTTTGATGTAGCATCTTTTTTTAATTCTGTCCCCCAGGATTTGGCAGTCGAGACCATCCAGTTACTCCTCCAAAGCAAATAAGATGAAATGGAGAATCACCTCGGACACGCACAACTCATCCAACTCCTAAAGCTCTGCCTCGAAATGGACTTCGGGTTTAACGGAAGAATCTACGACCCGGTGAAATGCACACCAATGAGTTCACCAATCTTGGGACTCATAGCTAAAGCAGTCCTGCAACGACTGGAATTGCTGGTTTTCCAACACCACAGAACGAAATTCTAAGCTCGGTATGTGAACGAAACTTTCATCATCAGAGGATGGCATTCAAAGAACACCTCAATGGCGTCTTCCCGGACATCCAAGTTACGACGGAGGAAGAGGAAAATGACCAGCTTGCCTTCCTTGATGTTCTCGTCTGTCACACAAATTGTGGTGGTCTTAAAACTTGAGTATTCAGGAAAGCGACAAATCCAACGCAAGTAATGAGCTTCAGCAGTAACCACCCAATCAGTTTAAAACACAATTGCGTACGAGCACTATATCAGCGTGTTGCGACATACTGCAGTGAACCAGAGGACAAGATTGCTGAAGTGAATTACCTTCGAAGAGTGTTCAGAGCAAACAGCTAACCGCTCAACGCTGTAGACAGTTGCATACGCAACAAAGGCGAGTGTTCAAACCGCAACAGCCACAAATTTTGGCGGGCGCTACCGTACGTGAAGAAGGTCTCGGAAGCCATTAGCCGCCTTCTCACACCACTCGGAGTTGGAGTTTCACACCAACCAGATGCAACTATCAGGCACCAAATAATGAGGCTAAAATACCCGCTTGGAGTCGTTTATCGAATCCAGTGTAGTTACGGACATAGCAATTACGTCGGAGAAACTGGGAGACTAATCTGCACGTGAATGACCATGCACGTGGCAGCAGTGAGGAGGAAAGCCACTAACTCTCAAGTAATGGCTTATGCGATGAGAACGGGCCACAACTTCAAGTTTGACGAGGCCGAAATTCTCGCAAGTGTCAACCACGTGAACCGTGAACCGCTTAAATCATGGTTTTCTGGCCCACAGTCGATTAATAAGTTCAATGATCTCCCAGCTCCATATAACGTGTTATTACCACGCGGGTAGGATGCAAGTGACCAGTAGTCCCGGCGATAGCGAGCCAAATGGCCGAGCAATTGTCACTACAAGAATCGACTATGGTTATGAAATCATGGCCATTAACGACTCAGGTATAGACCAAAAAGCAACCATCTCATCAACACTGACCCCCAGCGATGAACACGAAGACTGCAAATGATAGAAGGCCCGTGGTTGCCTGGTAACCACGCCATTAAAATACTGCGCAAATTGTGCCGAAGTACCCTTTTCTGCAACTGTCTCTGATGATGGGTTCGAGAGAGATCCCGAAACGTCAGGCTAATAAAGACCATGTTCTACTCATCGCCTTTTCTTCCTCCTCTTCGTCTTCTGAGATGGTAGGTTATTGACAAGAGAGAACCCTGGTGCAATAGCATCAATCAATTAGCGCAACAGATCGGTGTAAGCGCATTACTCAGTGAATATATGTACAGTATACAGTAGACGACCTAACTCATGCATTCGAACAAGCTGACAGACGGCTCAGAACGCTCATCCCTATCTCCAGCGCACTTCCTGGAAAACCTGTGAGGCGGTACAATCGCCCCGGACGAAAAAATGGTATCTTTTGCTGTTGTATCTCTATTCACATCCATTAAAAAAAGGATTTGGCGATGAAGGTCGACCACGGCCTTTTGGACAGTATTTACAACAAAGAAGGGAAATCTTTTACAAGGAAACACACGATGGAGCTACTAGAATACTAAAAAACATGTGAACTTCACGTTAACAGCCATGTTAACAAGCGAATCAAGGGATCTCCGATGTTATCACTGATCTCCGCCTACCTTGTTGAGGCCGTTCTGCAATAACTAGAATCTAGGGTGTTCCAGCTACACAAGCAGATATTCTGGATGAGCTCCATCCACGAAACTTTTATTATCCTAGACTGAGAATCTAAAAAAGACTTCAAAAGGGATCTGAACTCGAATTGCCCAAAAATTTAATTCACAATAGAGGAAGAAGGAGACGGAATGCTCCATTTTCCCGTTGTTTAGATATCAATGAAGGAGAATGGAACCACCGACTTTCGTGTTTTGAATAACGAAGAATACGGATATAATTCTTACCTACAACAGCAATCACCCCCTATCGCATAAACGCAGTTGCATCCGATCGCTTTATCACTGCATATAAACCAATTGCAGCACAGAGGTCGATAAACTGCGAGAACCTAACACCCTATGACGCCTCTTCCACGCCAAAGGATATCCACGTTGCTACATAAACAAATGCTTGAACCAAAGTGATACAAGGACCTAAGGTAAGCTAGATCAAAAAACTGTAACCATCGTGTCTTGCCGTATGTGAGAAAAGTCTCCGAAGCCATTGAGGGCACTGCGCTTTATTTATTCGGAAAATGAGTAGTTGAGATAAAATAGCACACCCCTCTGGGATAGGTACGCCAGTTCATCGCTGCCTATGACGAGTTCAAGGGGTCAAAGTCATGTCTGTGGACTGATATTTGAACGGTCTCTTAGACAAAAGGCAAAAGAGCTCT
>WEDG01010734.1:0-17185 GCA_017591395.1 Schistocephalus solidus | reverse complement strand
AATGAACGACGCCCAAGAGAACAAGACAGTAGGCAAGGGGAAGAGTTTAGGGAATAGTTGAAGCTAGAAGTTGATATTCTAATAGGGGCTTGGTCCTGACGAGGATCCTTTGGTGGGGATTGGCTGTCCTGGGGAGGTCTTCGGGAGGTCCGTAGGAGAATTGAGGCTCATCACTTTGGACCGGAGACCGCTCTCTGACGCTTCTCCAGCCATCGCCTCTCCTTCTCCTACGGACCTCCCGAAGACCACCCCAGGACAGCCAATCCCCACCAAAGGATCCTCTCAGGACCAAGCCCCTATTAGAATATCAACTTCTAGCTTCAACTAATCCCTAAACTCTTCCCCTTGCCTACTGTCTTGTTCTCTCTTGGGCGTCGTTCATTTGGATTCGTTGCGCATCTAATACGGGCCCGTTACATTTTGGTGGCAGCGGTGGGATAATCAATGTCCGAAGACTTGATAACTAGACCAGGACAGCCAATCCCCGTCAATATTGAAGTATGGATCATGACCATTGCAGAGGAAATATGAGGCGTCATCGCGTGAATTTTAGTGGTCTACAAAGTAAATTCAACTTAAACATAAAATATTTCCTTTTCAAAGCGTAGCCGGTGGACGTGAAAAATTTTACTTCCTTCCAAACCACTATTTATAAATTCTACTTTATATTTGGCAGCTCACACAGAGCAACACTCTCCACAATGTAGACTCTACATAATGTCCACACATTAACTCAGTGCTAACTTCGTTTCCATAGTGCACTTTAGGCGTTTAAATTTTATGAATAAAATTAATAAATTTTATTTACAGACACTTAACTAAAGAATATTTAAACATATTCTAATTGCACAATATATATATTCTTCAGAAAATGTTGGGGCTGGCTTTGTGCAGACTCGTCTTCGGGCGTATGAAAAATGTTGAAGAGGGCAAGTATTACTGAATAGCTGAAGGGGGTTGACAGTGGCGAGTACGTTAATTTAGGACTGCATTTATAAATAAAAATTTTGATCCATCTTTATAAGTGCAAAATCTCGTAATCATCAGGCCAATGTGTTTTCCATTATTTGCTTGCAATAATGTGACTTCTAGTATTGAAAAGCAGGGAACATTTACAATCATTATGTGACTACTTAACATTAACAATATCAGAGTATTACGTAAATCTGCCTGCATTCACTTGACTGTAATTTATTTGTCTTGCTTCTTATTTTTTCAACTTTGATGTTACAAGTAGGGGTTTCGAAGGCGTAAGCCTATTTTTCTCAAATACACTGAACTGAAAAAAAGGCAAATGGGGATATTGTATAGATGTAATCAAAGTTTTTCGATTTTCACTAATAGCCCAAATTACTAGCAGATTACGCAAGTAGCCCAGATAATTAACGCCAGCCCAGAAGTTTATAAAATCTTAACTCTTAACCCTATTGGTTGTTTTCGATCTACAACGTATGATTTGCGCGTACCCATTGGTCTATTCTATGTTAACCTATCAAATCGTCTGGAGAACATGACATAAATACCGAGGATAATTGAGGCCACCAAAATATAACGGGCCCGTATTAGATGCGAAACGAATCCAAATGAACGACGCCCAAGAGAGAACAAGACAGTAGGCAAGGGGAAGAGTTTAGGGAATGGTTGAAGCTAGAAGTTGATATTCTAATAGGGGCTTGGTCCTGAGAGTTTAGGGAATGGTTGAAGCTAGAAGTTGATATTCTAATAGGGGCTTGGTCCTGAGAGGATCCTTTGGTGGGGATTGGCTGTCCTGGGGAGGTCTTCGGGAGGTCCGTAGGAGAATCGAGGCTCATCACTTTGGACCGGAGACCGCTCTCTGACGCTTCTCCAGCCATCGCCTCTCCTTCTCCTACGGACCTCCCGAAGACCACCCCAGGACAGCCAATCCCCACCAAAGGATCCTCTCAGGACCAAGCCCCTATTAGAATATCAACTTCTGTCTTACTGTCTTGTTCCCTCTTGGGCGTCGTTCATTTGGATTCGTTGCGCATCTAATACGGGCCCGTTACATTTTGGTGGCAGCGGTGGGATAATCAATGTCCGAAGACTTGATAACTAGACCAGGACAGCCAATCCCCGTCAATATTGAAGTATGGATCATGACCATTGCAGAGGAAATATGAGGCGTCATCGCGTGAATTTTAGTGGTCTACAAAGTAAATTCAACTTAAACATAAAATATTTCCTTTTCAAAGCGTAGCCGGTGGACGTGAAAAATTTTACTTCCTTCCAAACCACTATTTATAAATTCTACTTTATATTTGGCAGCTCACACAGAGCAACACTCTCCACAATGTAGACTCTACATAATGTCCACACATTAACTCAGTGCTAACTTCGTTTCCATAGTGCACTTTAGGCGTTTAAATTTTATGAATAAAATTAATAAATTTTATTTACAGACACTTAACTAAAGAATATTTAAACATATTCTAATTGCACAATATATATATTCTTCAGAAAATGTTGGGGCTGGCTTTGTGCAGACTCGTCTTCGGGCGTATGAAAAATGTTGAAGAGGGCAAGTATTACTGAATAGCTGAAGGGGGTTGACAGTGGCGAGTACGTTAATTTAGGACTGCATTTATAAATAAAAATTTTGATCCATCTTTATAAGTGCAAAATCTCGTAATCATCAGGCCAATGTGTTTTCCATTATTTGCTTGCAATAATGTGACTTCTAGTATTGAAAAGCAGGGAACATTTACAATCATTATGTGACTACTTAACATTAACAATATCAGAGTATTACGTAAAATCTGCCTGCATTCACTTGACTGTAATTTCATTTTGTCTTGCTTCTTATTTTTTCCAACTTTGATGTTACAAGTAGGGGTTTCTGAAGGCGTAGCTTTCATTTTTCTCAAATACACTGAACTGAAAAAGGCAAATGGGGATATTGTATAGATGTAATCAAAGTTTTTCGATTTTTCACTAATAGCCCAAATTACTAGCAGATTACGCAAGTAGCCCAGATAATTAACGCCAGCCCAGAAGTTTATAAAATCTTAACTCTTAACCCTATTGGTTGTTTTTCGATCTACAACGTATGATTTGCAGCGTACCCTATTGGTCTATTCTATGTTAACCTATCAAATCGTCTGGAGAACATGACATAAAATACTCGAGGATAATTGAGGCCACTAAAATATAACGGGCCCGTATTAGATGAAGCGAATGAATCAAATGAACGACGCCCAAGAGAACAAGACAGGCAAGGGGAAGAGTTTAGGGAATGCTGAAGCTAGAAGTTGATATTCTAATAGGGCTTATCCTGAGAGTTTAGTTGGTTAGGTTGATATTTCTAATAGCTTGTCTGAGAGGGACTTGGGATGCTGTCCTGGCTCGGGAGGTCTGTAGGAGAATCGAGGCTCATCACTTTGGACCGGAGACTGCTCTTGACGCTTCTCCAGCCATCGCCTCTCCTCTTTCTCCTACGGACCTCCCGAAGACCACCCCAGGACAGCCAATCCCCACCAAAGGATCCTCTCAGACCAAGCCCCCTATTAGAACATCAACTCTAGCTTCAACTAATCCCTAAACTCTTCCCTCCCTGCTCACTCTGTCTTGCTTCAGCTTCATTCGACACAGCAATACGGGCCCAAGCTAGCATTTTGGTGGCAGCGGTGGGATAACACAATGTCCGAAGACCTCTGTAATCGTCACAGCCAACTCTCCTAATATTGAAGCATGGATCATGACCATTGCAGAGGAAATATGAGGCGTCATCGCGTGAATTTCTATGGTCTAAAAGCAAATTCAACTTAAACTTAAACATAAAAATATGCCTGTAGACGTGACTACTTCCTTCCAAACCACCATCTATAAATCTCTACTTTATATTTGGCAGCTCACACAGAGCAACACCTCCACAATGTAGACTCCTACATACGTCCACACATTAACTCAGTGCTAACTCTGTTTCCATAGTCAACCCTTTTAGGCGTTTAGAACTTTTATGAATAAAACAATAAATTTTATTTACAGACACTTAACTAAAGAATATTTAAACATATCTCTAATTGCACAATATATATATTCTTCAGAAAATATAGCTGCTGCGAGTAGACTCGTCCTCGGGCGTATGAAAATGTTGAAGAGGGCAAGTATTACTGAATAGCTGAAGGGGGTTGACAGTGGCGAGTACGTTAATTTAGGACGCATTTATAACAAAAATTTTGATCCATCTTTATAAGTGCAAAAATCTCGTAATCATCAGGCCAATGTGTTTTCCATTATTTGCTTGCAATAATGTGGACTTCTAGTATTGAAAAGCAGGGAACATTTACAATCATTATGTGACTACTTAACTAACAATATCAGAGCATTACGCACCAGCCTGCATTCACTGACTGTAATTTATTTGTCTTGCTTCTTATCAACTTTGATGATACAGGTAGTTTGCTGAATGGTGCCTAAGTTTATGCTCAAATACACTGAACTGGAAAAAGGGGCAAATGGGGATATTGTAGATGTAATCAAAGTTTTCGATTTTCACTACTGAGCTCCAAACTACTAGCAGATTACGCAAGTAGCCCAGCATAATTAACGCCAGCCCAGAAGTTTATAAAATCTTAACTCTTTAACCCTATTGGTTGTTTTCGATCTACAACGTATGATTTGCGCGTACCCATTGGTCTATTCTATATTTCACCTATCAAATCGTCTGAGAACATGACACTAAATACCGAGGATAATCTGAGCCACTAGAAATATAACGGGCTCGCATTAGATGCGAACGAATCAAATGAACGACGCCCAAGAGAGAACAAGACAGTAGGCAAGGGGAAGATTTAGGGAATGGCTAGCTAGAAGCCGATATTCTAATAGGGCTTCGTCCCGAGAGTTTAGAAATGGCTAGAGAGTTGATATTCTAAATAGGGGCTTGGTCCTGAGAGGATCCTTTGAGTGGGGATTGGCTGTCTGGGAGGTCTCGGAGGTCCGCAGGAGGCTCGAGGCTCATCACTTTGGACCGGAGACCGCCTCTCTGACGCTTCTCCAGCCATCGCCTCCTTTCTCCTACGGACCTCCCGAAGACCACCCCAGGACAGCCAATCCCCACCAAAGGATCCCTCTCAGGACCAAGCCCCATTAGAATATCAACTTCTAGCTTCAATCCCTCAACTCTTCTTGCCACCGTCTTGTTCTCGTCTCGTCTTCCGGGATTCGTTGCGCACTCCAATACGGGCCCGTTACATTTTGCATAGCGGTGGATATCACGTCTGAAGATTTCGATATTCAGATTAGTTACCCTCGAGGAGGAAGAGAGGTTAATGTGAGAGCCCAGTGGGTTATTCAGTCATGTGGGCTGAGTTTTGGGGTAAGCTGGTGGACGTGAAATTTCTTTCAGTTCATTATTAGTAATGATGAGAGAAGTTATTATTTTCATAATGCATTCTGATAATGTTCATCAGAGCGCTACTGTTTACGTACTTTAAGCTTAAATTTTTATGAATAAAATAATGCTTTATTATTGTTGTTCTAATAAACATAGTTTACTCCGGCATCGTTTTTCGAAGAAGGAGCAGTAGATTGGCCTGGCCGTTGAAATATGCCGTTATCGGTCAAAGCGAAGGCCATTCGCTAACCCACCTGTTCCCTTAATCCCACCCGCGCCAAAACCGCGCCCAATACCCGCCTGCAACAACGCACCTCCAGCGGTCGGCAACGATCGCCATCGGCTCAACCATCATCAGTAGTATTACGTAAATCGTTCGCATCACTCGACCGCAATTTTCAGTTCATCATCAGCAGTTTCAGCTTTCCAACACACCGAACTTGGCGCGGCAACAAAGATATCGGCATGCGATGCAATCGTGCCGATCACCAAATACCAAAGCAGACACGCAGCAGCCCAGATACCGTCAGCCCACAGAAATCTGGTCCCGGCCTCCCCATTGGTTGCTTTCACCTGTGCACCACTGGCTCATGCCAACGACGAGAGTCAGGGTCGGCCTGCATTGATGAAACTAAAACCAGTCCACGCCCGGCCATAACGTTGGTGCAGCGGTGCCAGCGCAAGTTGGTTTGAACGGCGCCGCAGCCGACACCTAACAGGCCTGTCCCCGAATGGTCGGTGCCGCAGCCGACACCTAACAGGGCTCCCATAGCCAACCCCGTTCTATTCGTGTCCGGAGGTCATCTTCAGACCGGCTATTTCCACTGCTCAACGCCCCACCAACCCAAACAACTCCAACGCTCAACCCCATCAATCCCCAACCCACCAAACCATCAACTTCCGGGTTCATCGTCTTGTCTTCTGGGGCGCCGCGTTGATTGCGTTGCGCTACTCCACAGCCCAGCGGTGGGACACCGAAGACGATAACTAGACTAGTTCAGGCGATGGAAGAGGTCTGCTCTGAGTTCGTTAGTTTGCCGATAAGCTTATTTATGACGATTATTATAGAGGATTGTAAGGCCTACCTGGAGGAATGTTATCTGGGACGGCTAGACAACGAGGTGAACACTGCAAGTCGGGCTGGCAGCTTTGGCCACCGTGTACACCTCGTTGACTAGCCATCCCAGGATGGCGGCTGGTTGGGCACCTAGTCTGCTCACGGGCCTCAGGCCAGACTTTCACGCGGTCCTCCCACACCATGCATAATCGTCATCAAACCGCAAGCTTATCCGGCTTAGGCTGACGGGCTCCAGAGCTACTGGAGACCCTGCTCCACGCCTGAACTAGTCTAGTTATCAGAGTCTTCGGACAGTGATTATCCCACTGCCAGCCATGCAGTCCGCACAGACGCACGAACTAATGAACGACGCCTGAGAGAATAAGGCCAGCAGGGCAAGGGAAGAGTTTGGGGAATAGTTGAAGCTAGAAGTTGTTGATATTCTAATAGGGGCTTGGTCCTGAGAGATCCTGGGTGGGGATGGCTGTCTGGGGAGGTCTTCGGGAGGTCCGCAGGAGAATTGAGGCTCATCACTTTGGACCGGAGACCGCTCTCTGACGCTTCTCCAGCCATCGCCTCTCCTTCTCCTACGGACCTCCCGAAGACCACCCCAGGACAGCCAATCCCTACCAAAGGATCCTCTCAGGACCAAGCCCCTATTTGAATATCAACTTCTTACTTCAACTAATCCCTAAACTCTTCCCCTTGCCTACTGTCTTGTTCTCTCTTTGGCGTCGTTCGTTTTGGATTAGCATCTAATACGGGCCAGTTACATTTTTGGTGGCAGCGGTGGGATAATCAATGTCCAAAGACTTGATAACTAGAACAAGTTCGAGGCGATGGAGCCGGGTCTCAAAGCTCTGGAGGCGTTAACCTAAGCCGGATAAGCTTACGGTTTATGACGATTATGACGTATGCGGAGGACCGTATGAGAAAGTCTACCTGAGGCCGTATGCGAAGGTGCCCAACCAGCCGCCAATCCTGGGACGGCTGACAACGATGGCTACGCGCTGTCGAGGTTGGCAGTACAGCGCCGTGGGCATCGTTGTCACTAGCATCCCCAGGGATGGCGAGCGGTCGGGCACTTCGTCTACGGCCTCCGGGCGGGCTTTCATCGGTCACTCCATCAAGTCATGTCTCTGAAACATCAGCTCATCCAGCAGGTGAGCGACCTCAAGCGAGACCCCTCGCCTGACTCATCGAAACTCTTCGGGCACTGATTATCCACCGCTGCCACTATATAACGGGCCCGTATTAGATGCAGAAACGGAATCCCGAAATGAACGACGCCTAAGAGGAGCAAGACAATGAGCGGGGAAGAGTTTGGGGAATAGTTGAAGCTGAAGTTGATATTCTAATAGGGGCTTGGTCTGAGGATCGCTTTGGTGGGGATTGAGCTGTCCTGGGAGATCGTCAAAATCGGGGAGGGTGCAGGGAGGAGTGAGGCTATCACTTTGGACCGGAGACCGCTCTCTGACGCTTCTCCAGCCATCGCCTCTCCCTTCTCGCTACGGACCATCGCAGGACAGCAATCCCAGCACAGGAGTCTCACCCAAAGGGTACTAAGAATATCAGCTACTAACTTCAGCTAATCCTAAGCTCTTCCCTTGCCTGCTGTCTTGTTCTCTATAACAGGCGTCGTTCATTTGAATTCGTGCGCATCTGATACGGGCGTTGGCAGCGCATGATAGTGATCCGAGGACTTGATAACTAGAGCCAGGACAGCCAATCCCCGTCAATATATGAAGTATGGATCGCGACCATTTGCAGGAAATATGAGGCGTCTATCGCGTGAATTTTACGTGGTCTACAAAAGTAAATTCGACGTAAAGCATAAAATATTTCCTTTTCAAAGCGTAGCCGGTGGACAGTGAAAAATTTTTGCTTCCTTCCAAACCACTATTTATAAATTCTGCTTTATATTTGGCAGCTAACACAGAGCAACACTCTCACAATGTAGACTCTACATAATGTCCACACATTAACTCAGTGCTAACTTCGTTTCCATAAGATGCACTTTAGGCGTTTAAATTTTTATGAATAAAATTAATAAATTTTATTTACAGACGCTTAACTAAAGAATGTTTTAACATATTCTAATTGCACTATATATATATTCTTCAGAAAAATGTTGGGGCTGGCTTTGTGCAGACTCGTCTTCGGGGCGTATGAAAAATGTTGAAGAAGAGCAAGTATTGCTGAGACAGCTGAGGGGTTAACAGTGGCGAGTGCGATAATTTAGGACTGCATTTATAAAATAAAAGTGATCCATCTTTATAAGTGCAAAAATCTCGTAATCATCAGGCCAATGTGTTTTCCATTATTTTGCTTGCAATAATGTGACTTCTAGTATTGAAAAAGCAGGGAACATTTACTATCATTATGTGACTACTAACATTAACAATATCAGAGGTATTACGTAAAATCTGCCTGCATTCACTTGACTGTAATTTATTTTGTCTTGCTTCTTATTTTTCAACTTTGATGTTACAAATACAGGAGTTTCAGAAAGGCGTACTATCTCTCTCAAATACACTGAACTGAGGCAAATGGGGATATTGTATAGAGATGGAATCAAAGTTTTTCGATTTTTCACTATAGCCCAAATTACTAGCAGATTACTCCAGTAGCCCAGATAACTAACGCCAGCCCGGAAGTTTATAAAGTACCGCTCTTAACCCTATTGGTTGTTTTTCGATCTACAACGTATGATTTGCGCGTACCCATTGGTCTATTCTATGTTAACCTATCAAATCGTCTGGAGAACATGACTAAATACCGAGGATAATTGAGGCCACCAAAATATAACGGGCCCGTATTAGATGCAGAAACGAATCCAAATGAACGACGCCCAAGAGGAACAAGACAGTAGGCAAGGGAAGAGTTTGAGGGAATAGTTGAAGCTAGAAGTTGATATTCTAATGGGGGCTTGGTCCTGAGAGGATCGCTGGTGGGGATTGGCTGTCCTGGGGAGGGTCTTCGGGAGGTCCGTAGGAGAGGTGAGGGCTCATCACTTTGGACCGGAGACCGCTCTCTGACGCTTCTCCAGCCATCGCCTCTCCTTCTCCTACGGACCTCCCGAAGACCACCCAGGACAGCCAATCCCCACCAAGGATCCTCTCGAGGACCAAGCCCCTATTAGAATATCAACTTCTAGCTTCAACTAAGCTCTTCCCTTGCCTACTGTCTTGTTCTCTCTTGGACGTCGTTCATTTTGGATTCGTTGCGCATCTAATACGGGCCCTCATTTTGGTGGCAGCGGTGAGATAATCAATGTCCGAAGACTTGATAACTAGACCAGGACAGCCAATCCCCGTCAATATTGAAGTATGGATCATGACCATTTGCAGAGAAATATGAGGCGTCATCGCGTGAATTTTTAGTGGTCTACAAAGTAAATTCAGCTTAAAGCATAAAATATTTCCTTTTCAAGCGTAGCCGGTGGACGTGAAAAATTTTACTTCCTTCCAAACCACTATTTATAAATTCTACTTTTATGTTGGCAGCTCACACGGCAACACTCTCCACAATGTGGACTCTACATAATGTCCACACATTAACTCAGTGCTAACTTCGTTTCCATAGTGCACTTTAGGCGTTTAAATTTTATGAATAAAATTAATAAATTTTATTTACAGACACTTAACTAAAGAATATTTAAACATATTCTAATTGCACAATATATATATTCTTCAGAAAATGTTGGGGCTGGCTTTGTGCAGACTCGTCTTCGGGCGTATGAAAAATGTTGAAGATGGCAAGTATTACTGAATAGCTGAAGGGGGTTGACAGTGGCGAGTACGTTAATTTAGGACTGCATTTATAAATAAAAATTTTGATCCATCTTTATAAGTGCAAAATCTCGTAATCATCAGGCCAATGTGTTTTCCATTATTTGCTTGCAATAATGTGACTTCTAGTGATGAAAAGCAGGAACATTTACAATCATTATGTGACTACTTAACATTAACAATATCAGAGTATTACGTAAATCTGCCTGCATTCACTTGACTGTATTTGATGTGCTTGCTTCTTACCAACTTTGATGTTACAAGTAGGGGTTTCGAAGGCGTAAGCTATTTTCCTCAAATACACTGAACTGAAAAAGGCAAATGGGGATATTGTATAGATGGAATCAAGTTTTTGTTTCACTAATGCCAAATTACTGTTGGATTAATGTGGCCCAGATGACTACTGGCTAGGAAGTTTATAGTTTTGGCTCTTAACCCTATTGGTTGTTTTCGATCTACAACGTATGATTTGCGCGTATTGGTTGTTCTATGTTAACCTATCAAATCGTCGGAGAACATGAGATAATTAGGGTGTGAGGCCACCAAATGTAACGGGCCGTATTAGATGCGCAACGAATCCAAAATGAACGGCCCAGAGAACAGAGACGGTAGGCAGGGGAAGAGTTAAGGGGATTAGTTGAGCTGGAAGTTGATATTCTAATAGGGGGCTTGGTCCTGAGAGGATCGCTTTGGTGGGAGTTGGCTGTCCTGGGGAGGTCTTCCGGGAGGTCCGTAGGAGAAGGAGGGCGATGGCTGGAGAAGCGTCAGAGAGCGGGCTCCAGGTCCAAAGCGATGAGCCTCAATTCTCTACGGACCTCAGAAGACCTCCCCAGGACAGCCAATCCCCACCAAAGGATCCTCTCAGGACCAAGCCCCTATTAGAATATCAGCTTCCAGCTTCAACTAATCCCTAAACTCTTCCCTTGCCTACTGTCTTGATTCTCTCTTGGGCGTCGTTCATTTTGGATTCGTTGCGCATCTAATACGAGCCCGTTACATTTTTGAGTGGCAGCGGTGGGATAATCAATGTCCAGGCTGATAGCTAGACTAGTTCAGGCGATGGAGCGGGTCTCAAGCTCTGGAGGCCGTCAACTAAGCCGGATAAGCTTACGGTTTTATGACGATTATGACCTATGGGAGGACCGTATGAAGAAGTCTACCTGGAGGCCGTAGACGAAGGTGCCCAACCAGCCGCCATCCTGGGACGGCTAGACAGCGAGGGTTTACACGCTGTCAGGTTGGCAGCCCTGGCCACCGTGTACACCTCGTTGTCTTGCCGTCCCAGGATGGCGGCTGGTCGAGACACCTTCGTCTGACCTTCAGAATGACTCATCGTATCGTCATAATCGTCATAAACGCTGCTATCCGCATCGAGAGCTAGACAACGCTCCATCGCCTGAAATCTCAATTATCAGAATCTTCGGACATTGATATCCACCGCTGCACCAAAATGCGAAACCCGTATTAGATGCGCAGCAATCCAAATGAACGACGACCCAAGAGAACAAGACAGTAGGCAAGGGGAAGAGTTAAGGGATTAGTTGAAGCTAGAAGTTGATATTCTAATAGGGGCTTGGTCCTGAGAGGATCCTTTGGTGGGGATTGGCTGTCCTGGGGAGGTCTTCGGGAGGTCCGTAGGAGAAGGAGAGGCGATGGCTGGAGAAGCGTCAGAGAGCGGGCTCCGGTCCAAAGCGATGAGCCTCAATTCTCCTACGGACCACCAGAAGACCTCCCCAGGACAGCCAATCCCCACCAAAGGATCCTCTCAGGACCAAGCCCCTATTAGAATATCAACTTCCAGCTTCAACTAATCCCTAAACTCTTCCCCTTGCCTACTGTCTTGTTCTCTCTTGGGCGTCGTTCATTTGGATTCGTTGCGCATCTAATACGGGCCCGTTACATTTTGGTGGCAGCGGTGGGATAATCAATGTCCGAAGACTTGATAACTAGACTAGTTCAGGCGATGGAGCGGGTCTCAAGCTCTGGAGGCCGTCAACTAAGCCGGATAAGCTTACGGTTTATGACGATTATGACCTATGGGAGGACCGTATGAGAAAGTCTACCTGGAGGCCGTAGACGAAGGTGCCCAACCAGCCGCCATCCTGGGACAGCTAGACAGCAGGGGTTTTACACGCTGTCAGGTTGGCAGCCCTGGCCACCGTGTACACCTCGTTGTCTTGCCGTCCCAGGATGGCGGCTGGTCGAGCTGCTTCGTCTACGGCCTTCAGCTGACTTTCATACGAGCTCAAATCGTCAAACCGCATCGCTTTGTATCCGCTCCAGAGCTTGAGACCCGCTCCATCGCCTGAACTAGTCTGAGTGTATCGAAGTCTTCGGACATTGATTATCCACCGCTGCCACCAAAATGTAACGGGCCCGTATTAGATGCGCAACGAATCCAAATGAACGGCGCCAGAGAACAAGACAGTAGAGCAGGGAAGAGTTAAAGAGGATTAGTTGAAGCTAGAAGTTGATATTCTAATGAGGGGCTTGGTCCTGAGAGGATCCTTTGGTGGGGATTGGCTGTCCTGGGGAGGTCTTCGGGAGGTCCGTAGGAGAAGGAGAGGCGATGGCTGGAGAAGCGTCAGAGAGCGGTCTCCGGTCCAAGTGATGAGCCTCAATTCTCCTGCGGACCTCCGAAGACCTCCCAGGTGAATCCCACCAAAGGATCTCGGGACCAAGCCCTGATTCCAAGTATCAACTTCCAGCTAATCCTAAACCTTCCCCTTACTACTGTCTTGTTCTCTGGCGTCGTTCATTTTGGATTCGTTGCGCATCACAATGCAGTGACAGCGGTGCATATAATCCGAAGACTTGATAACTAGACCTGGTTCAGGCGATGGGCTGGGTCTCACAGCTCTGGAGGCCGTCAGCTTAAGCCGGATAAGCTTGCGGTTTATGACGATTATGACCTATGGGAGGACCGTATGAAAGTCTACCTGGAGGCCGTGGACGAAGGTGCCCAACCAACCGCCATCCTGGGACGGCTAGACAGCGAGGTTTACGCTGTCAGGTTGGCAGCCCTGGCCACCGTGTACACCTCGTTGTCTTGCCGTCCGGTTGGCTGCGTCACGTCTAGCATCGATCGACAGCATGCACTTTCCTCCACAAGTCACTAATCGTCATAACACCATATCCAGCGAACGACGACCTCAACAACCACTCCATCGCCGATAATCTAGTTATCAGAATCTTCGGGCTGATTATCCACCGCTGCGCAAAATGTAACGAGGCCCGTATTAGATTAGCGCAACGGGTCCCAAATGAACGACGCCCAAGGAGAATCAGAGACTGAAGCAGGCAGGGGAAAGAGGATGAGGGGATTGGTTGAGCTGAGAAGTCGTATGCTAATGGGGGCTTGGTCACCGAGGGAGGGATCGCTGGTGAGGTTGGCTACGTCGCCAGTCCATCTGGAAGGCGATAGCGTAAGCGCTCGATCACTTTGGACGGAGACCGCTCTCCGCCTTCTCCAGCCATGCGCCTCTCCTTCTCCACCGGACTACTCCCGAAGCCTCCCCAGGAACAGCCAATCCCCACCAAAGGATCCTCTCGGGACCAAAGCCCCTATTAGAATAGCGGCTTCTGGCTTCAGCTAATCCTCAAAGCTCAATAACCGCTTGCCTGCTGTCTTGTTCTCTCTTGGGCGTCGTTCATTTTGGATTCGTTGCGCATCTAATACGAATGCGTTACATTTTGGTGGCAGCGGTGGGATTGAAAATCAATGTCGGAAGACTTGTCTAACTACACTCGTTTCCAGGCGATGGAGCGGGTCTCTCCAGCTCACGAGGCCGTCAACCTAAAGCCGGATAAGCTTACGGTTTGCCGGCGATTATGAACTGATGGGAGGACCGCCGCGAGAGAAGTCGCCTGGAGCCCGTAGACAGAAGAGTGCAGCAGCCGCCATCCGGGGACGGCTGCAGCGAGGGTACACGCTGTCGGGTTGGCGGCGGCCACAATACCGTGTACACCTCGTTTGTCTTGCTCGTCGGGATGGCTGGTCGCACCTTCGTCTACGACATTTGACTCCAGGCTCGATCGCCACGGTCCTCAATCGTCATAAACGTCGCGAAACAATCCGCTTGAATTGACGGCACTCAGAAAGCGCGAGACCAGCGCCTGGTGCTAATTCTGATTATCAGAGTCTTTCGAACGTTGATTATCCCACCGCTGCCACCAAAATAGACAGGCCGTATTGAGATGCGCGGCGAGTCCAAATGAACATGCGACGCCCAAGAGAACAAAGACAGTAGGCAGAGGAAGAGACGAGGATTAGTTGGCTAGAGATGATATTCATCTAGCAGCTTGGTCCTGAGAGGATCGCTGGTGGGGATTGGCTGAGTCCGCTCAGGCGAGGACGCGAAAGCTGGACAGAAGCGTCGAGAGGCGGACTCGGTCCCAAAGCGATGAGCCTCGAGATTCTCTACGGACCACCAGAACCTCCCAGGACAGCCAGATCGCAGATCCACAGGATGGCTATCAGAATAATCCAACTTCCAGCGTCAGCTAATCCCTGACTCTTCCCTTGCGGGCTGTCTTGTTCTCTCTTGGTCGTTCGTTTCTGGTTACGTGCGCATCTAATACGGGCCAGTACACCTTTGGTGGCGGTGGGATAATCAATGTCCGAAGACTTGATAACTAGACTAGTTCAGGCGATGGGCGGGTCTCAAGCTCTGGAGGCCCGTCAACATAAAGCGGATAAGCTTACGGTTTTATGACGATTATGACCTATGGGAGGACCGTATGAAAGTCAACCTGAAGGCCGTCAGACGAAGGTGCGACCAGCCGCCATCCTGGGACGGCAAGACAACACGAGGTGTACACGCGTGGCCAGGGCTGCCAACCTGACAGCGTGTAAACCTCGTTGTCTGCTGCCGTCAGAATGACGGCAATTGAACACACGTCTGTCTCAAATCAGCCTCATGCGATCTACCTCAGATCGTCTAAATCGCTAACTATCCGGCAAGTTGACGACCCAGACCATCTGAACGAGTTAGTTATCGATCTTCGGACATTGATTATCCGCATGTAACGGGCCCGTATTAGATGCGCAACGAATCCAAATGAACGACGCCCAGAGAGAACAAGACAGTAGGCAAGGGGAAGAGTTTAGGGATTAGTTGAAGCTAGAAGTTGATATTCTAATAGGGGGCTTGGTCCTGAGGAGGATCCTTTTGGTGGGGATTGGCTGTCCTGGGGAGGTCTTCGGGAGGTCCGAAGGAGAATTGAGGCTCATCACTTTGGACCGGAGACCGCTCTCTGACGCTTCTCCAGCCATCGCCTCTCCTTCTCCTACGGACCTCCCGAAGACCTCCCCAGGACAGCCAATCCCCACCAAAGGATCCTCTCAGGACCAAGCCCCTATTAGAATATCAACTTCTAGCTTCAACTAATCCCTAAACTCTTCCCCTTGCCTACTGTCTTGTTCTCTCTTGGGCGTCGTTCATTTGGATTCGTTGCGCATCTAATACGGGCCCGTTACATTTTGGTGGCAGCGGTGGGATAATCAATGTCCGAAGACTTGATAACTAGACTAGTTCAGGCGATGGAGCGGGTCTCAAGCTCTGGAGGCCGTCAACCTAAGCCGGATAAGCTTACGGTTTATGACGATTATGACTTATGGGAGGACCGTATGAAAGTCTACCTGGAGGCCGTAGACGAAGGTGCCCGACCAGCCGCCATCCTGGGACGGCTAGACAACGAGGTGTACACGGTGGCCAGGTTGGCAGCCTGACCGCGTGTCACCTCGTTGTCTAGCCGTCCCAGGATGGCAGCTGGTTAGGCTACCTCGTACGAGCCTCCAGGTGAGCTTTCATCGATCTCCCATAGTCATAATCGTCATAAACGCTCACTATCCGCTTAAATGACGGCCTCAAGCTGAGACCACTCCATCACCCTGAACTAGTCTGAATTATCAAGATCTTCGGACGTGTATCCACCGCTGCCTAAAATGTAACGAGCCCATGATCATGCGCAACGAAATCAAATGAATGACCTCAAGAACAATGAAAATAGATGGTGAGACTAGTTGAAGCGCTGAAGATGATATTCTAATAAGGGGACTTGGTCTGAAAGGATCCTTTGATGAGGATGGCTACCTGAGAAGTCTGGATGTCCGTGAGAATGAGCGCTCATCGCTTTGGACCGGAGACCGCTCTCTGACTTCTCCAGCCATCGCCTCTCCTTCTCCTACGGACCTCCCGAAGACCTCCCCAGGACACTAATCCACCAAAAGGATCCTCTCAGGACCAAGCCCCTATTAGAATATCAACTTCTAGCTTCAACTAATCCCTTAACTCTTCCCTTGCCTGCTGTCTTGTTCTCTCTTGGGCGTCGTTCATTTTGGATTCGTTGCGCATCTAATACGGGCCCGTTACATTTTTGGTGGCAGCGGTGGGATAATCAATGTCCGAAGACTTGATAACTAGACTAGTTCAGGCGATGGAGCGGGTCTCCAAGCTCTGGAGGCCGTCAGCTTAAGCCGGATAAGCTTACGGTTTGTGACGATTATGACCTATGGGAGGACCGTATGAAAGTCACCTGGAGGCCGTAGACGAAGGTGCCCGACCAACCGCCATCTGGGACGGCTGAACAGCGAGGTGTACGCTGTGGGTTGGCAGTGGCCAACGTGATGTACACCTCGTTGCTATTCCCGATAACGGCACAATTAGGCACTTTGTGTGCCGAAGTCCTTCGCGGTCACCAAAGTCGCCAATGGTCATAAACCGTAAGCTATCCGCTGACCTCCCGGGCATCTGTTTTAATTAATTATCAGAATCTTCGGGTATGTTACCATATGGCACGAATACCCTGGGCTCTGAAATGTTTTGTGCCTCAAATTCAAGACAATGGCAAACAAGAAGAATTGAGATTAATTGAAGCTAAGTTGATATTCAACTAGAAACTGATCCTTGATGAAATTGGCACAGAGGAGGTGGAGGGAGGTCCGTAGACTCGGAAAATGAAAAGCAACTCAATATCACG